>JARJPP010000225.1:0-135977 GCA_030782485.1 Beauveria brongniartii
TAATCCCTCCCCCCCCCCCCCCCCCAAAAAAAAGAATATTGTCCAGCCAGAAGCGATCCCGGTGCGGCGTGTCCCGGCCGCTCGCCGAAAACGACGCCCGTCGGCGCCCCTCCTCCGAGTCACCACCACTTCACGTCATGGCCAATTCAACTCGATGATGTGACAACACTCCTCCTGGTTTAGGCTGCCACTTTTTTTTCTACTTTTTTCACACACTCTCTCTCTCATTCTTATAATCAGAAAAACCAGCCCTTCAGGTCCTCATTCCCCTCATCCTAGAATTTTTTTTTTTTTTTTTCCTTCTTTGGTTGCTGCGCATTGCCACACACACACCCTTGGCTTTTTTTTTTGTTTGCTCCCGTGGTTATTGAATGAGGAAAGCTTGGGCCTCGACAAGAACAACAAAAGGCCGTGCTGCTGCTCTTTCTTTCCACCCTTTCGCATTTGCTTCTTCTTGCCACCTGACGAAATAACGCAACATTTACACTTTGCTTTTACCTTTTTTTTCTTTCCTCGTATCGAGCTTTGTTCGTTAGTCGAGATGACGGCCGAAATCACAAACGGCTCCGCCCCCGCGCCGGCTCGGACCAAGATTTGCGTCTTCTGCGGCGCCTCCCCCGGCAAGATGCCCGAATACGTCGACGCCGCCCGCGCCCTCGCCCGCGCCATGGCTGCCAACAATATTGATCTCGGTACGTTCTTTATCCCTTCCCCCCCGTGTGCTCGTATCCCACAAACACCCCCCCCCCCCCCTCCCTTCCACCGCCGCTAACCAACAAACCAACCCCCCTTTGCAGTCTACGGCGGCGGCACAGTCGGCCTCATGGGCGAGGTCGCCAAGACGCTCTGCGAGCTCCGCGGTCCCGACGCAGTTCACGGCATCATCCCCGAGGCGCTCGTCAAGTGGGAGCGCGACGGCACCTACGCGACCATCAACGCCGACGGCCGCTACGTCCCCGACGAGGCCAGGTACGGCCGCACCACCGTCGTCCCGGACATGCACACCCGCAAGAAGCTCATGGCCGAGGAGGTCTTTGCCGGCGGTCCCGGATCGGGCTTCATCGGCCTGCCCGGCGGCTTCGGCACCATGGAGGAGCTGTTTGAGGTCATTACCTGGAACCAGCTCGGCATCCACGAAAAGGGCATCGTGTTGCTCAATGTCGGCGATTACTGGCGCGGCATGCTGGACCTCATCGACACAGCCGTCGACCAGGGCTTCATCCGCGACGCCAACAAGAATATCGTGCTGGCGGCCAAGGGCGGCGATGAGGCCATTGCCATGCTGCGCGACTACAAGGTGTCGTCGGCCATTTACGGTCTGGAATGGGGCAAGCAGTAGAGGGAAGGCGCTTTTGGATACATAAAATACAACACGGAGAATAGATTAACCTTATAGACTCTGGATCCACAAAGACATGACGAAGGTGTGGTTTACGCCCACTTGCTTGTGGCTTGGGAACGGCGTTGGCTCTACTCTTCAATATGAGATTACACTTCCCGTCGGACTCTACTCATCACCAAAACACACTCCCCTTCTTAATGTCAAACATGATATATCACTCTTTCCGTCGTATGCATAAATTGGTATAGTGCACGAGTTGCACAGAATTCGCCGTCTCGCAGCTTGTATTGTACATGTTCTACCAGTTTATTTCTTCATCACGTCGTTGCGCGCGGGCCCTTTAGCCGTCCACCTCCATGCCGCCTTGGCTCTCGCCGACGCGATCAATCCATTCCTTGACATCGTACTCGTCGTAGAGCTTAAACTGCTCGATGCCCTTGGCGCCCTCGGCGCGGACGCCTACGAGCCCGACTGAGGTGTTGTCGACCGTCAGCTCCTTGTCCTGAACGAGGCTCTCGCGGAGGGCGCGGAGGCCGTGCTGGACGAGCTCCTCGCGGGAGCAGTCTGCAAACGAGTCGACGTGGCGCTCGAGGTATGTGCGGGCCATCTGGCTGCGGGCGCCGATGGCAAAGGCCGTCATCTCCTCCGTCATGCCCGAGGGCTGAAACTCAAAGAGATGCGGGCCCGTCTCGTCAACGCCGGCAATGAGCAGCCCGACGCCGTAGGGCCGCTTGCCGTACTGTTGCGTGTTGGTCTGCGCCTTGTCGCCAATCATGCCGACGAGGCTGCGCAGGGGCATGGCGCGCCCGTAGGTGAGGCGGTGGCCGAGGCACTGCTGCTTCATAAAGTTGGAGAGGACGCGGGCGTCGGATGTGAGGCCGGCAATGGCGATGCCGGCATGCTCGTCAATGTTGAACAGCTTCTTTTGGTATGATGAGAGCTCTTCGGCGTTGCGCTGCAGGAAGAAAACCAACAAGGTTAGCGGAGGTGTGATGGGACGCGAATCGTCAACAGTGGTGACCATTTACCTTGACAGCGCAGAGAACGGCATGGGTCTTGCTGACAATGCCAACAACTACCGAACCTTGCTTTACAGCTTCGGCAGCATATTCAATCTGGAATATTCGGCCCTGGGGCGAGCTGCGAGAGACATGGTCAGCTAGGGAGCTTCTGGTAACGAAATGGCGGCAGCCACCCCGTCCGCAAACAAGGGTCGCATCGGAGGAATCGGGCAAGGGCGAGCGTACAATGTGACTGAATCGTTATCGTAGTTGTTGCGAAACATGATGTATAGCTCCCTGATGCAGATGGAGATGGGGTTGTGGTGGATGATGGGTCGTCGCGGAGGCAATGGGGAGGTTGAAGCTCGAGCTGGAGCGAGTTGGCGTTGTCCACCAGTGCAGCAGCCAGGCAGCCCAAGCTTCGTCGCCTCTGGTCCAGGCTGAAAGCTGTCGCGCGCGGCGGCAGATCCGCGGTTAGACCACCACACCGCCTGCCTAGAATGGACGTGTAACACGCGGGCAGCAACTGCAAACAGCGGACATGTGGAAGGCTGAACGAGTATAAAATCGCGTTGAGTGTGAAATTTAGTGGTGTTTTATAATTTTCAATACAAAAGGCCCATTCTGGAGGCAATTTCATCTCCATGTTCGATGCGCCTGCAATTTTGAGCGTTGTCCATAATCCGTACTGATGCAGTCAACCCGCTAAAACAGTCGCCAGCAGTCCACTAATGACACCCCTGTTCCAGGGTTCAAGTACCAGCACGCTGCAAGCAATGTGCATTGAGAAAGCCTGAATCATTCAGGGTGTGGAAATTCACGCAGATTATCTCATTGCCCTGCAGCAGTCGTCGAGGATCTTCAGGAACTGCTACATTGCCGCCATCATGCACCAATGACTCTTTGCCAGCTGTTGGCGAGTGCAATTTAACCACGGCCGCCAATGTCATGTCTCCACCATTGAAGCTTGACTCTCGCAACAACCACCCTACACAAGGCACCAAGGGCACCAGACAGTCCAGAGAGCCTTGTTGAAGCAATTACGATGCAAGAATGTCAAGACCATGCGCATTGATGATCAGCGCTGCTCGTGCAACAGTTCGCGCGGCTGAGGCATGGCCCCATCGTAGTGCAATATGCCGCCGCCAACCATGGCTAGTTCAACGGAGAGCTCTCTCAACAACGCGCCATTGCCGTACCACAACTGTACATTCTAGATTTCCGACGACAAGTGATACGATATATGCCTTATCTACAGCACAAGGAAAGGCCGGGATTGCTGTCATTCGCATATCAGGGTCATCATGTCTAGAGGTTGGTACGCTCACAGCCCCTGCCTCTAATGTCATCTCACACACATTATAGATATATAAAAGTCTATGCCCTTCCAAGCCAGCGCCAAAGCCACGCTACGCTACTGTTCGCACGCTTTTCCATCCCAATTACCGCGGCGCGTCCGCCGTTGTACTTGACTCGGAGGCGCTGGTTCTCTTCTTCCCGGCCCCCGCCACCGTGACGGGCGAGGACGTGTTGGAGCTCCACGTCCACGGCGGCGCCGCCACCGTCAAGGCCGTCCTCGCCGCCATCCCCAGCTGCTCGTCCTCGCTCTCTGGCATCCGCCACGCCGAGCCCGGCGAGTTCACCAAGCGCGCCTTTCTCCACGACCGCCTGGACCTGGCGCAGGTCGAGTCGCTCAGCGACGCCCTTACCGCCGAGACGGAGCAGCAGCGGCGCGCCGCCGTGCGCGGCACTTCGGGCGCCCTGGGCCGCACGTATGAAGCGTGGCGGCAACAGCTTCTGCAGGCGCGCGGCGAGCTCGAGGCGCTGATTGATTTCGCCGAGGACCAGCACTTTGACGATTCGCCGGCAGATCTGCTGGGAAGCGTGCGCGGCCAGGTCGATGACATGCTGCACAGCATCAGGCTACACGAGAGGGGCAGCGAAAAGAGCGAGCTGCTGCGGAATGGTATCAAGATTGCGCTCGTAGGGCCGCCGAATGCGGGCAAGAGTTCGTTGATGAATCTGATTGTGGGACGCGAGGCATCGATTGTGTCGGGGGAGGCAGGCACGACGAGAGATGTGGTCGAGGCTAGTCTGGATATTAGAGGGTATCTGTGCTCGTTTGCGGACACGGCGGGCTTTAGGACGAGAGAAAAGGGGAGCGAGATTGGCATCGTGGAGGAGGAAGGCATTCGGCGAGCGAGGAACAAGGCAAAGGAGGCGGATGTCGTGGCGGTGCTGGCGTCTGTTGAGAGGAACAGCAGTGGCTATGTGTATATTCGATATGACGAGCAAACGCTTCAACTTGCGGCAGAGGCGGACAGCTGTCTTGTACTTGTCAACAAGAGAGATTCCGTGGATGAAGAGACCCTGCAGACTCTGCTCTCAGGCTTTCGCAGGATACTACACAACAAGAACGGCAAGTTGAACGGCATCAAGGTACAGACCGTGTCCTGCAGAGACGCGCAGAGCATCGTTGTCGGGAACACGGACCCCGGCGGCGTCCACGGCGTCATTGACGCGTTGTGCGACCGCTTCGCGTTCATGACGGCGCTGCCCGCCGACCAGCAGGACCTGCTCGGCGTGACGGAGCGGCAGCGGCAGCTACTGGCCGACTGCCGGGGTTATCTGGAAGAATTTGTCCTGGAAGCCTCGCGCGGGCAGCATCATGATGATGATGGTCTCGAGGCGGACAGCGTATTGGCGGCCGAGTTTTTACGGTATGCGGCGGACTGTCTGGCGCGCATCACGGGACGAGGTGAGGGAGGCGATGTGGAGGAGGTCTTGGGTGTTGTATTTGAAAAGTGAGTACCCTTTGGTTCGTGAAGCTGGAAATGATTGCTGACTCGAAGACAGATTTTGCGTGGGAAAGTAGAGTGTAAAATTGTAAGATATTGTACGAGTGAGCGTTGTGATATAAATTTTGGCACATGTCGAGGCTGTTCTGGACGACCATAATTCTATATTTTTTACATGACTTTTGGTCTTGGAGATGAAGATGTAATATTGTATGTACATTTTTTTACTTGACCGCGTGGCGTGAATCGGTCGCTCAGTCGCTGCATGAAGCAGCGCACGAAGCAGCGCATAAAGCAGCGATAAAGCAACGCATGAAGCATCTATGCTTCCCCTCTTTTTCCCTCACAAAAAAGCTCCCGAACATGACAAAAGAAGGAAAAAAGATTTTCCCAAAGAGATGCAAGGCAGGCACACCTTTTATGCCGCCTTCTCCGCCTCTGCCTTTCGCGCGGCCGCCAGCCCACCAATCTTATCCGCCGCAGCCGTCAGCGCAGGCGGGTTGGCGCCCTTGAGGTCGAGCTGGCCGTGAACCATGACCTGCTTGCCTTCCTTGAAGAAGAGGAAAGTGGGCATGGCCTTGATGCCGTACTTTTGCGCGGCGTCGGAGGCCTCCTCGACATTGACCTTTGCAAAGGCAAAGTGGCCCGGGGCGGCGTGCTTGTCGGCGAGCTTCTCAAAGACGGGCGCGATGGCCTTGCAGGGAGGGCACCAGGTAGCGAAGAAGTCGACGACGACGTAGGTGTTTGCGGCAAAAACCTCGTCGAGCTGCGCGAGGGAGGTGACGTGCTGGATGGCCATGATTGGATTTGGATGCCGGGGGGCGGGGGGGATGTTGGTGGGCTGTGACAGATGGCTTGTGAGGTGATGCGAGTGGATGAATGGGGTTGGCTGGGATGTTGGGGTTGATTGATGCTTTTTTTGGGGGAAGCGTGGATAGAGTTTGAGGCGAGTGGATTTCGATGTTGGAAGTAGACGCCTGTTTGCGATGAATTAATCAAGGTGGAAATCAAAAGGATCGCGCCTTTTTTTTTTTGAATGACTTGGTCGAAATGGGGGAGAACTGTACGAGCGGGGTGGAGGTTGGCGTTTTTTTGCCAACGGCTGGCTGTGTCAGCATGATGTGATTTTACCACCTCAGGACCTGTTCAATGCACAACGCAAGTCTCTGCATTGTGATCCATGTCCCTTTCACTTAATCAAGGCTGAATACCAGTATCACAGCGTTGATCGCAAGAATAAGATACTAATAACAAGGTCAACCGAGTATAGGATAAAAAGTTGCTTTTGGAAGGATCATGTCCAATTATAGACGGACAGTCTATTTAAGGACTTTTAAGCTAAATAGTTAGTAATAGATCTTGGCCATTTAATGTACCTCGAACATCCACCAGTGCGGAAAGGTGCCGTGAGTGAGACGGGAAAAGTTAAATATCGGCGTTAGTTACTTGGAATTTCCACCTTTGTCCAAGGGATACTTGGATTTTGGTGGGCTGTTATAGTACTTGGATGTATTCCCCGTCCACATCCACAATCATGTATCTGTATGCCGTACCAGTAGTTCTTGGTCAGTGCAGAGAAGAGTCAGTGCAGAGAAAGACCCATTACAGCCCCAGCAAAGTCGAGATGCAGACCAACGAGGACCTCATCTCGAGTCTGTCAATCATTTGCTTCTCCCCTTTATCATGCTCCCTTTGCCATCCGATCCTTGCCGTCTCTAGCCCTATGCTTCAGCCACCTTATCTGGCACTTGCATGATGGCCAGTGGCGTGCCAACGTGCATACTAGTTAATATCCTATGACGATCCATGCCCAAAAGCTTTCGTCTTCTCGAATGCTTTTAGAATCCCTGCCGCCACGGCTCATACTGAGTCAGGCATAGACAGCCAAGCCACCGCCGCTCGACACCCCCCATCGTGGCTTAGGTCCCCAAAGTCTGTTATCCACAAGGCTCAGTTTCATCCAACAAGGCTAATAAAAAGGCCGACGGCCAATAAAGGCCCGGTTGTTGATGAAGATGAAGGTAAAAGTAAAGATAAAAATAGGAATAGAGAGACAGAATTAAGGAAACATAAAAAAAAATATACCCGAATGCATGGATGGTTCCCGTAGGTTAACCAAAAATAGTTTCATTAATCAGTTAGTTGCGTCTCTGATAAGGTGACGCTTTTACGTAAACCACCATTGTCGCCAAGCTGCTGCATGAATGACGATCATTATATAAAGACTAAGTAGAGGACGACAAAAACAGACATCTTCAAGCTTCTCATATTATCTAAAAACAACAATGGCTCGAATTCATTCCTTGCTCCTGCTTCTGGCGACTGCTGCACCGTCTATCGGTGTATACGCACCGCTACCAGCAGCACCTTCCTCGACCAACCACTCGACAACGCCCTTTAACCTCGAAACTGACGATTTAGTCGCGTCTCTTTTGGCCAAGTTTCAGGTTCCTGGCTGCTCCGTCGCCGTCATCAACGGCGAAGAGACCTTTACCAAGGTAACAAAATCAAAGAAGCCGCCCGACACGGCTTACACCACATCTCGCTAACTTTGTGATTCCCAGGGCTATGGCTTCGCTACACTTCCAGACGTCAAGGCAACCCCCGAGACTCTGTGGTTTGGCGCATCGACCACAAAGGCCTTTGTGGGCGCGACCCTGTCGCACTTTGTCCAGAACAAGACATACCCGGACGTGCTCACCAATGGCTGGCTCACGCCCATGTCGTCCATTATCCCAGACGACTTTGTCCTCTCCGACGAATGGGCCACCAAGCACATTACCCTCGACGACGCCATCAGCCACCGTACCGGCCTACCGCGCCACGACTACACCTGGCAGTACACCACGCCCAACGGCACCCGCACGCCCATCCGCGATGTTGTGCGTAACCTGCGTAACCTCGCCTTTACGGCCGAGCCCAGGACCGCCTACCAGTACAGCAACCTTATGTACATGGCGCTCTCGCACGTCATTGAGACCCTCGCCAAGAAGCCGCTTAAGACGACGTTTAAGGAGCTCATCTGGGGCCCTCTCAACATGACGTCGACGTTCCTAGACCTGGCCGAGGCCAAGGCCTCGCCTAACCAGCTCGCCACTGGCTACTACTGGAACAATGCCACTCAGAAGCACGGCGCCATTACTCGCGACTACCTACAAGAGTCTGGCGCCGCCGGCATCATCACAAGCGTTGTCGACCACGCCAAGTGGGTGCGCAGCCTACTCTACTCGACGGGGCCGCTCTCAGAGGACACGCACACCGACATTCAGCGGCCGCGTATTATTGACGACATTTACCCAGCCTCGGACATGGGTATCGGCATGTACACGCTTGGATGGGAGCGCACCACCTTTCACAACGAGACCCTGATCCGCCACGTCGGCGAGAGCTTGTCGTTTGGCTCCCTGGTCTGGTGGATGCCCGATAGAAAGTTTGGCGTCGTCGTCATGAGCAACGTCTACAAGCAGGGCAACTATCTAAACGAGGTCCTGGCGCGCCACCTGGTTGAGGATGCCCTGAGCATTCCCAAGGCTAACCGCTTCGACATGGCCACAGTGTAAGCAAAAAACCAATGCCTAAAAGAAAAAAGAAGACATTTTTCTTTATTCTTGTAAACTAACACGCGAGTGCTATAGACGCAGAGAAGCGCTGGACGAGTTGGATCGCGCGGCAGCAGGCGCCGTGGACAAAGCCTTCCCCAACAAGCCGGACCGAAGCATCCCGCCCTCGGCGAGCGTCAAGGATCTCGCGGGCGAATACTACAACAAAGGATACGGCAGCCTAGTCTTCAAGCCCGCCAACGCCACCATCACCCCTCCTGCCAACGGGACGAACAGCAGCCTCGCCTTGGTGGCCGAGCGCCCCGAGATGGTTTACCAGTACAATCTTCACCTGGATCACGTCTCGGGCGATGACTGGCTCGCTATTTATAAGTCGGCCCTAGGCTCGCGTCTTCCCGTCGAGACTTTTACCTCCAAGTTTAGGCTCAACGGCACGGTGCCCGAGCTGGACATTCGCATGGGGTACGACGGGGACGGCACTAAGCAGTATACTGTCACTTTCAAAAAGGTCGCCTAAGGATAAACCAAAGGCGAAAGTTTTTGGATTGGCATTGTACATGTATTTATAGAATGATCAAGTAAGAAAAAAAAAAGGAAAAAAAATATATACATGTATCATGTCAAGCGTTGAAAAGAGCCTCGTCAGCGGCTCGACCCTCTCCTCGTATTCGTACCTGTACTCTCTGTCCATGGCCTCGAACAATGCGCAAATCTAATTCAAGGCACCGGCGCTTCGAAGATATATACTTTGCAGCACGAAAAATAAAAACAAACACACTCTGGCGGGAAAGATGAAAGACAAATCCTCATAGACGGCAAAAAAGAAACATTGCGACGATGCTGGCGGCATCTCTTCCGCCGTGAATAGAACCCGGGTTTCAAGTGCGACGAGCTTGCATACTGACCACTATTTATTACGGAACGTGTGAACAACTGTAAAGTAGCTGTCATAATGTGGATCGGACAGCTGACAAGACCAAGATGTATTTGAACCTTGTCGAAAAAAGGTCACGGTGTATTTGTATTTTCATCCTCTGCCTGTCGATATAGACATCAATGAACCCATCAGTAGACTTGTCAAACCAGAACTTTGGTAAAGGATTCATGTAAAACCATTCATCGCAATTCTATAACACATTTTACACCATCTCTATGCAGCATATACTGTTCGATAACCTCCCGCTCCCTTTCACCATTTACAGCTCATCGCGCGACGCATTACCCTCGAGGTCCTCCATGGCGATAATCTTGACCACCAGACTCGTCCAGCCCGTAAAGTGCTGCGTGCGCTGTCCGGCACCCGTCTCCGGGTTGTACTGCTCCCATGCAAAGCCCGTCTCCTTCCAGCTGTTGTATACAGTATTTACAAGGTTCTTGCGCAGACGTATGTACAGGTCGCGCGCCTTTTGGCTATGAGGGCCGCTCTGCGTGGCAAAGTGCTATGCTTGGTCAGCTTTCACATCTCATGCAGTAGAGTGATGAAATAAACAGTTGACTTACGTGGAGCTGCTTCACAGCTAGGTAATTCATGGGCATCCAGATAGGGCTGCGCCAGTAGTTTTCCTCTGTTCCGTAGAATTCGGATTGCTTGCTCAGACTGCGAATACCATACGGGCTAAAGAGATGCTCCTCGTCGCCGAGCAGATCCAGAATCCGGCCCAGCTTGGGGTCCTTGGGCTTCATCAGACCAACGAGAAAGGGCATGATGGAAATGTAGCCCTTGTGGCAGACAAGGGTGTGCTCCTCAAAGTCGTCCAGGGACGCATCGCAGTAGCAGCCCTCCTTCTCTGACCAGTGCAAATCATTCAGGTTGTGTTCGATAGCATTGAGATTCTTTTCCATTTCGGCGACGTCCTCGGCAATGCCAAGAGCATCGGCAATGTTGACGAGCGACTTGGTCATCAGCCCAACCCAGGCAAGCAAGTCGACATGCAGCTCGCCAGGCGAAGGGGGGCTGGGTCGGGGGTAGTCGTCAAGTCCGCTGGTCAAGCAGTGCGTCTCGCTACGGCCTCGCCAGCGATAGGCTTCGCGGGTGGAAAACGCCTCGCGGTCATAGGTCTTAACATCACCGCGCTGAGTGCGACGGAACCACTGATACTGACGCTGCAGCAGAGGATAAATGTTGCGCAGATAGGATTCGCCAAGCTCAGTGTTCTTGAGGTGTGCGTCATGTAGGTCATCTTCCTGGCCTAGGGTTTCTTTCTTGGCCTTGGCCGATCCGTTGAACTTGCGAAGCTGCTCCATGAAATCCTCAATGACGAGGAAGAGCGTCGGCGGGTTAGCGTAGTGAGGATACTGGATCTGGAACTCGGGAGGCACTTTGCTGCGAGCTTCATGCCCGAGAATCTGCTCACGAGGAATCCAGCCATCTTCATCCATGGTGTTGTACCAGCTCTTGACAACGTCCAGAGCGAGGTCGACATCCCAGTCTGCAATGGGCATCAGATGGAAGCCCTCGTCCCAGAGAAACCCGCGAGGAAAGAATGGACGCGAGGGAACGCTGGTAAAGAGCTCATAAGGGCCCTCGAGAGCAGCCTTTTGGCGGGCTCTGGCTTCAGCAGCACCCTCCCAGAAGCGGTCATCGTCCTCTTCATATTCCTCTGCGTACGAGCGATCGATAATCTGCTCGCCGTGAAAGTACCCGATACCACCAAGGAGGTTAGAAAACATGCTCTTGCCAAATTGCAAGTACTTGCTGCCGTCAAAGGGAGCCTTGAAATCGAAAATCTTGGAGAAACGCTGTCCGAAGAGCTCGGAAGTCTGTTTGGCCTCTCGTGTAACATCCGACGAAGTTAGTTGCTTGCCGGCTGAAGCAGACGAAAATATAACGTCAAATTCAAACTCGCCCTGGAAATTCTTCTGTACGACGTGCGCATTACCGGATCCTGGTTTGTTGGCGATACGGTAGACCTGCCACGGGAATGGCGCATTCTCTTGCTCGTAATCGTGCTGAATCTCCGTCGCAGCAGCCTGCAGCAGTTTGAAAACGGCTGCTTTGCTCTGCCAGAGCTCATGCTCGGGGAGCTGCAGGCTGTGCACCAAGGTAGTGTCCGTTTTGCGCCTCTTGGCCAGGTCGTGATCCGTGGTGGGATGCTTGCCCTTGCCCTCGGTGACAACGACAGTGTAGTCGCCAAGAGATTTAGAGCTTCCCTTTAAGGCAACATCACTAGTGTATCCAAACTCGGTAGAGTCCGTCTCAACAGAGAGCTCGCCTTCGCCGTCTTGCGCAATGTAGTAGTAGAGCATGGTGTTGATGTCCTTGGGTACACCCTCGCGAGGCACACCCTTGATGCGCGCAGCCCAGCTGCCGCCGTGTTCGCCGCCGGGGACCTTGACAAACGACGTCGTAATGTCAATCGAGTTGCCCTTGTCATGGATTGTTTGGATACCGCCGTGTCGCGCATCAAATTCGTCCCAACCGTAGCCGTGCGCATGCTCACCCTGCTCGCAGGTGTACCGGAAGCCTATATCATATTAGTAGCTTGCCTCTTGCTCAAGAACAAGACCCGAGCCAGAATATACCTTGCTGAACTTCGCCGTAGTCATCGACTTTGGACCACATCAAGCCTGTCCACAGACCCTCTGGTGTCCTTGGCCGCACTCCAAAATACAAATTAGGCTTGTATGGGCCCCAGAAGAGGCTTTGGTTGTTTTGACGGCCAATCTCTGCTGTGAGAACTGATTCGCCTGCTGCGGCGGCCGTTCCAATGGCCATTGCCGCGGCGAACCATGGCGCGAGTCGCGCCATCTCGATTGCTGGCGAAAACGCGATAATCGTGGGCTGTCGAGTCGGATCTGATTGCAATTGACTGTTGAATAATTTCTCTGCGATTGTAAAGTGCCGTCACTGACGTGTGAGAACGAGTGTTTGTCGCCGTGGACACGGTGTAATCGGGAGACGTGACTCGTGGGTGCTTAAACCACGTTAGTTACAGTAGCTCCCCGCTATAAACCAGGAACTCCTGAATTAGTGGCTCAGACTTGGCGCTACTGGCCTATGTAGATGCAGTTACCAAAAGTTGGGCAGGCGGATCACAGGTGATGGGAATGGAAAAGTATAATTCGTATGATTCATATTTACTGAGTTAATCTAAATATATGCATAGAAAGTAGTCATGAGCCGCTGGTACGATCGCCAAATTCAGAGCTGGCATGTTATTAGCCTTCAGCCACCACCCCTGGTGCCTGCCCAGCCACAACCCGCCACCTTCTGCGTCATTCGTGGCTTAGTTCTTGTACCAGCTTCTCCCCCAAGGGTTCTCCTCTCTTCATTCAACATCTGCAGTATTCTTCAGGTATTTCTTTGCATGATTCTTCATCATGTCGAGCGACTCGCTATCGTTCCTGCTGAACGGGAATCTTAGGCCCTCACCGCCTGTTAGGCAGGCCCTGTTGCCTGTCAACATTGTCCAACTCGTTGTCGACGTACCCTCGGGTTCGACGATGAATTCTCCAAATGTTTCGAATTCCCATTCCTCCATGGGGGCAAACTTGTTCTGGACCAGACCACCGTTGAACCAGAGCGGCTCTCCGTCCACGCCTAGATGTAGCAGTTGGGGCGTGCAGATTGTGATTTCTTTTCGAGCACTCTTGTTGGCTTCGGCTGTAGCGTCTGCATTGGCTGACCTCTTTAGTTCCTCGGCGGCAGCTTCATCGTTGTTAGAAGCCTTTTTCTTCTTCTCTTCCTCGTCTATGCCCATGACGCCAACACGGCCGCGGTGGAAAGCATAGTCTGTATCACCTGCGAGCTCCCAGCCAATCCAAAACGTTTCCTTGTCACCTAATAGTATCATTTAGTTTCGGCGCGTTTCGGGCTGCGAGTCTGTCAACTTACCATAGACCATGTCATAAACGCCAACTTTGCCCTTTTCCTTGTCGCTTTCTCTTTCAGGGCCATTCAGGCGACAGACGATGAGCATGGAAATGAAATGGCGCCATTTGTCAATGACCACGACCCCAGACTCCTGCATTTGCCCGCTCTCTCCTTTCCAATACCGACTATCGAGGACCTGCGCCGAAACAGGCTTGGGCAGCACTCTCTTCAGCCAGTCCTTCTTCCACTCGCGCCAGAGTGCCCGGTCCTTGAAAAACAGCGCGCCTGTTCGCTGGTAGTCTTGATCCTCGAATAGCATCTCTGGGTCGTGGAAAAAGAGGCTGTCTGCGTCGATGAAGATTGCCTCGCGAAAGCTGGAGAATAAGATTGCGTAGGGCTTGGCGGCCCAGCCAGTCAGCTTCCAGCCTCTATCGTCCACCATTTGCGCCATCTCCCGGGTGGTGACGCCATCGAGGGCTGAAAGCTCTTCTTGAACCTCGACGTCGAGATCCGCGTCATCCAGGTACATGACTTCGATGGGCAGGGTGCATCCGACATCGCGCAAACTATCGACCAGCGTCCTCAGGTGCGGCGCTTGCTTATTGCCGGCGGTGACAACGATGCCCCGGCCTCCGTGCTTCAAGTTCAAGTGCAAAGTCATGTGGTCAGCAAAGTATGGCGCGGTCCAGCCAGCTAGCAACTTCTCAAACTTGCACATAAAAGACTTGTACTTTTCGTATGTGCGAACCATTAGCTCGACCTCGCCGGCGGCGAGCTTGGCCAAGCCCTTGGAGAAGTAGTAACGTATATAGTGAGCCATGTCGGATCTGATGAATGTATCTTCGGGACCACCTTGCACTAAATGCAGTGTCTCCCAGGCTTCAAAGTACTTTTGGTAATCACGGGCGCGAAGGCCAATATCCCGCAGCTTCTCCGGGCCTGAGCTTTCGAAGGCATGTAGCAGCCAGCGGGCTTCCATGTCGCTGGGTAGTAGTTCATCCACGCGGCGGAGGGCGTCCTCAAAGTCGACGTTCCGTACTTCTTCCGGCTCTTGCGGGCTCTGCGACTGAACAGCCAAACTTGGCAGGTCGATGTCGTCGGTGCTGTACTCTCCTGGAGCGGTGTATATTGATTCTCCCGCGGTCGGCATGACTGAGCAAACGCCAAATAGGCTCCCTAGGCGTCTCAAGCTACCGACATACAAGTATAGCAGACACAGTAGAAAGAAGCTGGTTAATAATAGTCGAGCACAGCGAACGGCTCGTCTCTGCCGCCCAAACTTGCTGAACTCGCGTCTGGGCGCCAAGCGCCGCAGACTGCTTAATGTCGGCATCGAGAAGGGCGAATGTGAATATTATACTGGAAGAAGAATCCGTATGTCATGGATACTGAAAAAAGAAAGAAAATGGCATCAAGACTGATAGGTCCGTCGCGACATTGTGCGGCGTGTAAAACGGAGATTGAATTTGAAAAGTCTCTTGGGTCGGGGCCTACGGACAGATAATAAATTCGTCACTGGCGATGCAGTAATCAACGAATAATCAAGCCGATACGAGTAAAGTCCCCTTTTTTCTTCTGTCATTTTTTATCAAATTCCACGCGGCTCGTGGCTTGACGGGTCCCTTGTTTCAATGCTCGTATTTCAACGCTTTCGTTTAAAGTTCAGGTCCACGTACAGAGCGGCTGCCCTGACCGCGGCAATAAAAAATCCAGCTTCGACCATTTTCGTTGCAGAACTTTCTGATACATATTTGATCTAGTTAGTTCAACTGACACTGACTTGCACGGGAACTAAGAGTCATAAGACACACTAAAAGAGTCCCCCCTTGCCCCGTCTCTGAACCGTCAGCACCGCCATTATTTACAAGTGATCCAACCAAGTAGCCACAGCCCCCCATTGCCGCGGTGGAGCTGTAGACGTATAAGGACGCGCGTTGCTGTTTAATTCCTTGCACGCCTTTGGGGGGGGGGTTTCCTAGCTATCACAACGATACCCTCTTATTATGTGAAAGTCGGGGTGCATCTGGAAATCAACTCGTAGGGGAATCGGAGTCGACCGTCGTCGCGAGGCTGTCGGACGGATCGCCAACATGCATTCTCGCCGAGCCTGCATGGCGGAGCCAAAGCGCGCAAGGGTCGTTGACATGAGCTTATTAGCTTAACTATTAGAACCGTGCGATCCATTCATCACCAGGAACGAGCGTATCAAAGCGTAGCCCTATCTTTCGGCGCTAGAGAGAGAACAATGCCAGATGGCCGAGCGGTGCATATACTTGGGGCGAGCTGAAATGCTGCGGCAGGTCATTTGCTCATCGTCAACTTTCTGTTTAGAGATTAGGATTGCGAGCTTTCTTGACCCGTGCGATGAATAAGGCTTGTGACCCGTCCGGTTCTGAAACGCTCGATGCTAGATGTAGACTAAGGTGACTAGTTAGGGTAGCTCCGAGGGCCCGTTTTTCTACTATACGCTCTGCTATAAATAGTTTCGGGGCTGGTTTATAAGAGTCGGGCAGCATTCCTTCGCCTTTGGCATGTTTAGTAGTTAAAAGTGGTTGTCGCAGTCCGTCACGAGCTTTTATGAGGACATGCCAAGCCCAGCTAAACACAAAAGTGCTCCTTCAGGTGATTATATGCTAAATACGATGGGCAGTTGTATAAACTCAAACCCCTTGCTAGGCAAGAACAACTTTGGGCGACTATGACCAAAGGTTCTCCATAACTCTAATCAGTGCGCATCTCTCTCGTATCAATGTATCGCAAGAGTCAAGCTGTAAAATTTTCCGTTTCAGCAATGCGCTCCTCTGCAAACCTGACTTGCTCTGTAACCAATCTTCCTAGCCGCGCTTCGACGAGTGCACACTTGCCGCGGAGGACCTTGAGAAAAACCATGAAAGAATTAAATTGTTATTAAGATCCATCGCATACGGGTTCGCTCTTTCTCGTTGCAAGCCCTCCACGCGTCAGTCTATGCCGCTTTGGGAACTCAAAGAGGGCGTCCGCGTAATCTGTAGACATGCTGCGAAACACCTGTCATGATATTTCAAACCAGCTTCATAATTTTTTATGCACCGAGCAACTAACCAATTTGCTGTCCTTTTATTCAATACTGCCGATTTCAACGGCAACTTGAAGATCTGATTCTTTGCATTCTTAGTCTGCTTGGACTCGATAGTTTTGGTAGCAAACTCTTGACGGGAATCACTTCATGTATACCACTATCGATAGTGGTGGGGTATTGCATAAACTCAAACGTATTGGCCGTCTCCCGTTGAATGCACCCTTTCGTCTCGTTTTATCCCTGTATCCTAGTTAGTCATTTATTATTCGAAAGCAAGATGGAACAGATCCATGCACCCCAGTGCAAGTTGGATTTCTCACTGTATTCATCGCGCGCAGGGGTAATCATGCGAGTTGTCGGACGAGATGGACACTCTTCCTGTGACAGCGAATACAGGGTATATTTATGCAGTTGGCGACCGCCTGCTTCAGCGGGAGGGAGATGCAAGTTAAAAAGCTTCAGCCTGCATATTAGGTCGCTCCGCTGAGACTGTGCCCAAAAAATAGTCAATTTGTAATCCTCTACAAGCATATGACTGGTAAGTATTCAACATATAATGTGTATGCTACATAAATATGTCGCCCACGCGGGTCCGCCGGCCATGAATAACACCGTCTGATAGCGTATACATGTTTTGTGACGTCACTAATTTCAAAATTTTAATACCAAGTGCTAACTACGGATTAGTATCTTCAAAATAAGTATTCGTACTCTTGCTCTGCACTAGTCCAGTTCGCAACTGAATATCTCGGAAAAAACCCCAGGCATCCAAGGTGTGCGCGAATGCGCGGATCAGTGTCTTCCAAAGTGTCAATAGTGATAATGCGAGAATGTACCCGTCAATAATGAATGGTGGCTATTATTGGCCTCAAACTTGTTCACAGCCGCTGTGTCTTCCAATGTTCAAAGGCGAAGCCTCAAATTGTATACCTGCATGCCTGTGGCTCATAGGTTGGCGAGTTGGGCACCTTGGCATCAGGATGGTATTGCACAGCCTCTCAGGTATCATTCACCAGAAACATTCATTCTTTACCCCGGTGCTGACTGTCCGCCTTGTAAAGGGCCTGGCTGCAGCCCGATGCACGCGACGCTGCAAGGCAACCAGCCGCTCCGCCCTTTCTAGTCTGGCTGAGTTCGCCTTGCCAACAGTTCTGCTGCTTCAAATCATCCCACGCTTCCTCGATCAAAAAGCTTCCTCTATCCAATACAACCGGCGAGAGCACCCTCCGCAGAAATGGCCGAAGTAGTAGGTGTCGTCGCCGCGGGCATTGCCTTTGGCGAGGTAGTCATCAAGATCAGCTCGCATGTTTTTACGCTAAAGCACATGTGGAAGGAGTTCAAAGAGATGCCAGACTCCATCAAGCAACTCGTTAGAGACATTGAACTGCTTGGATTGCTACTGCAGGAGATGGAAGCCGACATGACGAGCTCGACTGCAGACGGAATAGTCTGGGGTGGTGGCGTTGGTAGCCTCATTGTCGAGGCCTGTCGCAGCGCTCTCAATACCTTGTCTTTGTCGGTCAATGACGTGTCGCAAGAGGTGCGAGCGACAAGAGGCATCAAAGCAGCGCTGAGAAAGGGCAAAACGGTGTTGAACAAGGACTTTTGGGCAAAGACAGAGAAGCGCTTGCAGGATGTCGTGGGGCGGCTTCAGATTGCGCAGCAATGGTGGCTAATGTTGGTTGAGACGACCCAGAACAAATGCATTCCTACATTTTTACTAACAGTCTTGAGTAGCGCTTTATCAAAACGACAAACGGATCTGATCGTCTGTCATCTGCAACCGGCGCGAATCGAGCCTCAGCTTATACAAGGCGAAGCCCCGTCCGAGACTCGAGAAGAGATGCACAATGTGCCAAGCCAACGACACAGAACCTACACGTCAAACCAGCCTGCCGACCGAAGGCAATCCGAATTAACTCGAGAGCATTTAGGACAGACGCTAATCGGTAGCATGGCCGTTGAGCGGGCACGATCAAGTGATGGCAGCATGAACGGTACCAGTTGCGACAAGTACTACATCCAAGTAAAACCTCCGAATTGGATCACTCGGAAAGCCTGGAGTATAGTATCCTCGATCAGCAGCGGCGGGTTTAATCTCAACCTTCGGGTATATTCTGTCGTGCCATGTGAGTCGTTAGTTTTGAATTATGCCGCAGACGGAGACATCAAAAGCCTGTTAGGCCTTTTTGAGCAAAATCTTGCTTCACCTTTTGATGTGTGCGAGGACGGCCAAGGCTTGTTAAATGCAAGTTAATTTTACATGTATTACTTTAGCAAAGGTGTCTCAGCTAATCAACATACAGTATGCGATAGAAGCAGGCTGCGACATTCGTGTCATCGCCACAATGGTTGACTGGGGCCTCGACCTGACAAGATGCCTTGACCCCTGGGAAGAAACCTCTAACTCGACAATCCCGATATTAATGTTCAACTTTTCTGCATACCAATCTGTTCACGAGTATGTCATTGCCAAAAATCTTGACGAAGACATCGCCGACTGCTGGCTTCTCCCTAGCTACAAAAGTAAGCAGCGCGACTGGCGATCAGTAACACAATATCTTCTATGGTGCAGTGACTCATTGCGGTTGTTTATTCCGCATTTTCGACCTGGGCACTATCGTATGCATGTCCTTGACCGGCTGCGTCTCGCCACTGATTTCATTTATCCACATGCAGATGCTCTGCGGTATCTCCTTTGGATCGATGGAAAGGTGCAAAGAGAAGATATTCAAACACTCGATGAGATGGGGCTTCCTCTGATTAATATTATTGCGAAAATGTACCCCCTACAGACATTCCCATATGAGAGAGGCTGCGAGGATTGTTGGCGACAGCTTTCGAGGGAAATTGCTGGCTTGACGACTCTTCTTCATTCTACGGAAGAACCGCCACAGGTCATCTTGAAAGCTCTTGACGGCTGGAATTTACCCGCTGGAACGGCCCTTTTCACTTTTTTGAAGAAGCAGACCGTTTACCCTTTCTCGTTTACAGAACATCCCACTTGGGGGTTTTCTCAATGGAAGCGAGCAATCAAGCCCAACCTACAGAGATGGGTTGAGGACCTGCAGAGAGGCGGTATTGACTTGGAAAAGTACGGGCAGGAGGAAGAAAATATTTTCCGGCAAATGAATTGGTTCAGATCGAAAGAATTCGAAGTCGCAACTTGGCCAAGTAGTGGTCCAACCACTTATGCGCTAATCGGCTTCGATTACGGGCCAGAGCCAAAGGATTGGAAATTCGAGTGGGAACTAGACACAGACGAGCTAGTGGGAGAATTTTGGGAGCTAATTGACAACCAGAACATACGTATAGTTGGCGCATGGGTTGACTGATGGCTTGGAGATGGTGGTATGAGGATGCATGCAAAATGCGAGCTGAGAGGGTAACTAACGAATGGACCTGTTTTTGAGGCTGCGTCTTCTGTCGAAGAAAGCCGACCGGTTTTTGATCGAACTTGTATTTATATTGTAAAGCAGCTATCTTGAGAGGAAGAATTTCCGTCAAATTTACTACTTGACGTCCGCATTTTCTTGGACACGTCGACTATTGCTTTCACGTAGCCATATTGGAGTGAGCAATATGCCACATGCAATCATCATGAAGTCTGGGATAATAAAAAAGCCCGAGTCCCATCAAATCATAAATATAATGATACGGATTTTTGGCGTGTTAACTTGTCCTACGTCGTGCCACTTACACCCGTTCCTGGTGGGGACGACCAAAAAAAAAAGCTGGAGCCTGGTTTGCATCTCGAGATCGCGCCCAACATCTCCCAAGACCAACCCACCTTGACAACTTTTATTTTCCCTCCTTTCTCTACAACACCCAACCATAAAAGGAAACACAAAGCAGCGCAGCGCAGCATTTTCAAGCCCAGATCCTCTCCATCTATTGAAACAAAAAAAAAAAGAAAAGAAAATGTCTGACCAGCGACGTGGTCGTCGCCCCGACACCCGCCGCGACTGGGACGCTCCCCCCGACCGACGCGACGACGCAGCGCCGACCCGCGGCGGCCGACGCAGCAACTACCGATCTCGGTCGCGCGACCGCCGCCACCACGGCGAGAACAGCAGAGGAGCAGCCGCGGCGAGCCACGAGGACCGCTCCCGCTCGCCAGAGCGTCGCACGCACCAGCAGCACCACAACCATCGCGGGTACAACGAGCGAGGAGGAGGAGGTGGTGGAGGTGGAGGCCGCGGCGGTGGTGGTCGAGGAGGTCGTGATAGACGGGATGGCGATTACAAGCCGCGGCGGTACGACGATTACCGCCGCCGTCGAGACTACTATGATGATGGCGGAGACGATGGCGACGACCATGACCATGACTACGACCGCAGAGGTACGCACATTTTCTCAAACACACAAACGAAAGCTGTCCACACGAGCACGGGCACGCTGACCAATATTATCTAGGAGCCCGTGACCGCCGCAGCCCGCCACGCCCGCGCGGTCGTTCCGAGGACCGCATGGACACGGATCCCAAACCCCCTACCACCTCGAAAAACACCAAACCCACCACCATTACCACAGCGCCAGTGACGGCAGAGGCCGGCGGTGACAACGACGACGACGACAACGAAATGTCAGCCATGCAGGCCATGATGGGCTTTGGCGGCTTCGGCACTACCAAGAACAAGCGCGTTGCGGGCAACAATGCCGGCGCCGTGCGCAAGGAGAAAAAGACCGAGTATCGGCAGTACATGAACCGTCTGGGCGGCTTCAACCGTGCTTTGAGTCCGACGCGGGATTAGTCCCCCATCGTCTCCTTTTCTTTCTTTTTTTTTGTTAGCTCAAAATACTTCCCTTAGCGATGGGCGTCTAGGTCTTCATTTTAGGTCATTGCAATAAAACATGACATCTTGTTTTGAAAGATGCTACAAAGTTGATATCGGGGAAACCAAGCTACTTGGACAAATGACAAACCCAGGAAAACACAACCAGACCCAGTCTCTAAGCTAGTGATAACCTCTCCCACGGCAGCAACAAAGAAAAAAAAAAGAGTATTGTAGAAAAGCATACAGTGTTTTCTAAACCTTTGCTCGTCCGAATAAACGAGCGTGAGGACAAAAAGGTTGAAACAAAAAAAAAGAGGGAAATTATGTGCGCTTATGTGCTTTGTAAAACATTACGTACTTTGTATAGTAAAGAGCGATCGCAAGATGCCTCTTCGTCTCCATCCACCCTTTGAAGCTCATCCTCTCCCTATTCCTTGGGCATATCCTGCATTGGCCTCTGCCCTTTATGATTTGCCTTCTTCTCCTGCTTCGCCATTCTCTGACGGCCCCGCAGCGGAGACCTGCGCCGACTCATCCTGGCCGGCGCCCGACGTATCCTCCTCTGCCATGTCGGCGGGTCTACCAGCATCCTCCGCGTTGCTGATCGAAGCCTTCTCACGACGACGACGGCGCATCCGTCTCTCATCCTCGGCCGTTTGCCTTCTTGCCTTGCGAAGGCTCTCTCGTTTCTCACTGTCCTCAGCGTCCCCGCCACGCATGCCCTGCAGGAGAGCGGCTGCTCGGTCAGCGACATCATCGTCGCCCTCGCGAGACTGTGTTCGATCTGGGCTGGCGGGGCCGGCTGCGGGGCTTGTGCTGGCTGTCATGCCTTCCTCCTCTTCAATCGTCTGATCCGACGTCTTCAGCCCAACCTCCACCTCGGGTATCTCGTTAAGATCGGGAATCTTTTGCCCAGACGCCACGCGCACTTGATGGCGATCCTTGAGACGCGCCCGCCGCCGTCGGTCTCTCTGGTCCCGAGCCTGCGGCGCTGCTGCCCGGAGCTTCTCAAGCAGCGAGTCCATCGCGCCAGTGCTGGTGGCAGAGGCTGAGCCTGGTTCGCTGGCGGCCAGCGCGGCCTTTTGCGCAGCGTGCTTTCGCTTCATGGAAGCCTCGTTGCGTTTGCGCGTTTCTTCCAGTTGAATGTTCTTCTCTCGCGACTTCTTCCACTCAGACAAAAAGTTAGCAAGCTTGGGGAAGAAATCCCGTCTTGCGTTCTCATCGGCTGGGTCTTCGCCGTAGAAAATCATTATGTCCTTGAATGTACGAATCATTTCGTCCAAGTAAAGCTGCATCTGCTCAGCCTTGCGACGGGCCTCCTTCATGCAGCGCTGCACAATCAAGCTGACGCGATCTTCAGGATGGAACTTCTTGGGATCGCTGAGGTTGCCAGAGTCGAGAGACGTTTGGACATTGTGAATATTGCTAATGTACCTCTTGGCATCAGTCTCGAGCTGTTCGACATTCATCTTTTGTGCAGGAATGACGCCACCAATCTCAGAAGCAAAGTTCTCCCACGCCGGGTACTGGCTACGAACGATGCGCTCGACCAAGTCGGCAAGCGAAGACTCGTTCTTGTCATCCTTGACCATACCAAGCCGCGAGAGCGAGCTCAGCTTGAAACCACGAGCTTGCTTATTGGCGTCGTTCATGTAATTGCCAATATCCAGAATGAGACCCAGGACATTCATCAGTGATACCGAGTCACGAAGAGACTCGGATACACTGACAACCTGGTGCATCTTGGCGTAAATTTCCTCATACTCCGCCTCGAAGCTCCTTGTCAGGGCCAACGCACGCATTCTGCTCTTCCAGTAGTGGTGTAGTTCGAAAGCAGTATACAAGTAGATTTGGTCTTGCCTCGTCAAATCTGCTGGGTCCAATTCTCTTGCCTGAATGGCAGCATCCGGTCCGGTAAGATCTCTACTGTAAGGAGCCATCTGCTTGGATGTGTTGTCGGGGATGTTGCAAAGGTCGTCCTTTTGCAAAAAGTCCATGACAACAACGTTATCGAGGACCTCAACATCACAGTGAATAATCATTTGCACAATCTTCTCCACAGAATGCTGCGAGAACTTGGCCAGAGCAATTTCGTATGCTTTGCGCAAGTCTGCGGAAATGATTTGCTTCTTGTCATCTTTGCGCCCGGTAGCAGCCCCAATCTTCTTAATCTCCTTCGCCATAAATAGCTTCTCAACTTCGTCCAAGATACCCTTCCTACTAAGTTCAATGTACTTTTCTTCGCGTGCCTCTGCTGATGGTGTGTGGGCCGCCCAATGACTTGTCTCGGGTGCATCGACCTTTTCCCAGTGAAGAGCCTTGAGCTTCTTCTTGGGTCTTGCGACAGGCAGGCCAACGCTAGGTGTAGCACTGTACGTAGGCTGGGGGAGGAAACCGCCAGTCTTGGGGCCAGGCATGGGCGGCGGCGGAGGAGGCATAGATGTGCCATCCGTTCCTATGGCAGGCAACCTCATGCCAGGCATAGGCGGGGGAGGTGGAGGTGGAGGCGCGCCGGGGATCTGGCCGGGCATGGGAGGTGGCGGAGGTGCTCCGGGAATTTGTTGTGGCATGGGTGGTGGTGGAGGCGGCGGAGGTGGTGGTCCAGCAAGCTGACCAGGCATGGGAGGCGGAGGCGGCGGAGGAGGGGGGGGAGCGGCACCAGCCGGTGTAACTGCACTGATGGCGGCAGTTGTAGAACCAACCTTTGGGGTGTCCGTATCGGCGGGCGTCAGCGGCGCAGATGAATCCATGCTGGGATGCGAAGGCCCGGTGGTGACACCGTCATCCTCTTCATCGCTTCCATCATACTTTTTGACTTTAGACCCGAGCTCGTCAACAAGAACGGCTTGTTGCTTAGAATCGATAACAGGCCGCTTGAACTCGACTATTCTGGGGCGCTCGTACACAACACCGTCTTCCTCTTCCATCTCCGATGCCTCTTCGATAGTTTCCTTATCAGAGATCTCGCCGTTTGTGTTGACGGGCTTGCGAGGAATACGAGTTTGACGATGGATGCTGCCGAGAACACTGTTGGTTAAGTCCCGGGGCGGAGCGGCAGAAGCTGCGTCGGCTTCATCATCTTCCATCTCTTCACGTAGAGCGCGAAGCCGGTCAGAAGGCCCAGCAGCCTCGCCCCATACTCTGCCCTCAAGCTTGTATTGCGTCTTTTGCCGCTCAAGCTGCATCTGCAGGCGCTCCATGAGGCGTTCACGGTCAAGGATGCCCTGCATCTGTTCAGGGCTGGTACCGTTGGATGCGGCCATGGGAGAATTGAGAGCAGCACCCTTGGCGGCGTTGGAAGCGGCAATGTCCTGGGCATCACGCAGCATGAGGTACAGTTCTCTGGTCTCAAGCTCGTTCCGCTGGGCTTCTTTTGTACGCAGCGTTTGTATACTGTCTAGCTCGGCCTTCAAGCCTTCAGCCTGTCGTCGTTGAGCATCGATAAACCTACCCTGCTCGTCGAGTTGCTTCTGAAGCTTGGCGACAAGGCCATCTGCGCCGAGTGCCAACTGCGAGCGCATTTCGTCACGCTCAGCCATGGCCGCCTCGGCGATCTGACGCGATTCCAGGGCCTCATCTTGAGCTTGCCGGGCCTCTGAATCAGTGTGCAGCTTGTCGAGCAAACTTTGAACAGTAAAGTTGAGACTCTGCTTCAGATCCATGTTGGGAAGTCTCCTGTCCATGGCGACATAGCTAAGCATGGCGTCCACGAGCTGGAACATGCGTAAGCGCTCCTCCCCATCGTTGGCGCGCATTAGAAGCAGATGCTGGAGAGCTGACACAAAGTAGTCGTTGGTCCGACTGCCTTGAAGGCGTTGCTGGATGGCGTCCGCAATCTGTACGGGGTCGGAGAGATCTTTGACCTCGCTTTCAATGCTGTCCTTGATGCTGCTGTTTTCACGCTCAAGCATATCCTCGTAGTCAATGGCCTCGTTGGTGCGGAAACGCTCAATCTGCTTGTCCAGGAGCTCATACTGGAACGCCTCCATCTTGCTCAAGATGCGCTTGATGCCACATGCTGTAAACTGGGCGCGGATGTGTACTCGCAATTGCAAGTCCTTTTCTGGGGCGTCGATCATCATGTTCACCAAGATGATGGACGCAACAGAGTACTCCATCAGCAGGTTCTCCATGCCGACACCACCAGTACGAATATCATCGCTTGCACCAACCATGCTACCCATCTTGCCACGGCCATCGACAGTCGCTTCAACGAGCTGCATCCAGTCGTCGAATCGTCCATTGGCGCCGCTCTGGGCCTTGACCTCGTCAAGAGCTTGGATAACCTTGTAGTGACCCTCGCCATTGTCACCCCAGGTACATAGGAACGTGAGAATTTCGGAGACAAGCTTTCGAGTGGTCAAGCGAGGCGAGACAAGCGAAGTACCGAGTGCCAGAAGCACCTTTTGCTGCATCAATGCGTCGTCGGCGCCGAATTTGTTGTTCATGAGTGTTTTGAGGCACTTGATGATGTCGTATTCGCGGTCAAGGCCCTTTTCAACCTTGGAACTCTCACTTGCCGGCGCATTGGCAATCTTGCGATTGATCTTGAGGAGCAGAGTGACAAGCGCGACTTGTCCTTGGCACTCGACGAAGCGACGCACCCAGCCGATCTGCTGCGTGCGTAGGTTGACTTCCAAACTGCCCATACCCTTGCCGTCGAGTTTGTCTTCCATGACTCTTCGTACGTACCATTCAGGTGTGCCCTCTTCATCAGAGTAGGTGGTGACGTCTGGCTGAGCAAATTGACTGACACGAGCGGTCATGCGACGCTTCTGCTCGTCTTGCCACTCGCCCAATCTGTCCTGGTGTAGCAACATCCACTTCTTGTCGGGCTTGTAGGCCATCATTTGTCGTCTGGCCTGATCAGGCAGGTTGTGCCAACCTCGTCTGTGCATGAGGTGTGCAAACATTTGTTCAATGACATTGACGTCGTCGGGCTTTGGGAAGTGAAAGGTATCGTGTGCGCCGGGCCCGGGGAACTTGGTAAGACGATGAGATTCGCGATGAGGTATGCCGTAGGAGCTAATGGATGATGCGCTCGGTTGGACTGCACAAGTTGATCAGCGTCGGAGAAGAAGAATGAAAGAGCCAAGGATGAACCTACTGGAGTAGACGCTGGCGTCAGAAGCACGATTGTTGGGAGAGAGGAGCGATTCGTATCGAGATGTGTGAGATCCGTTAACAGTGCTAGCCATACTGCCACGAGAAGGACCCCAAAGCTGATACTGCGTGTTCCTACCAGTGCTGGCCATGGTGACGTTGGTTGCGGGGGGGCCTAATCTGGAGGCGTGCGAAGCCGCGTTGGCGACGGAGGGGTCAAATGTTGGATACTGATGAAAGTCATGGCCCTTGTTCAGCTGATGAGGCAAAGGTTCTCTACGGACGGGAACTTGGTCAGCTTTGGGGAGGTAGTCGACGGGTATAGGCGAACGGGAGCCGGGAGCGGTGGCATCGTACGGAATCGAGGTGATGGCGCCGGGCATCATGCCTATGCTGGGGTCGGGGGAGGCGAGTCCATCGAAAGAGATTGCCGAGGAGTCGCGGGTGTGCCTAGATGAGCGGGAGCTCAAGGTACTAAGGGCATCGTAGGAATCATTATCGGTGGCGCGCTTATCCTTATTCTTGTTCCGGGAAAAGATGGAGCGACCACCGGACGACTGCCTCGTCTTGTCGGACATTGTGAGTTCGTACTAGGTTGTGTATTGATTTCGTGATCAGAAACGCGTGGAAGCGATGGAATGCAGGGCTTGGGCCGCTCGCATGATGATGACGGGAGAATGTCGTCTTGTATCGTGGCAGAGGGGAAGATGTCGACTGTAGGAAGCGGTTCAAGATGTACCGTCCCGTCTTCTTCTTGCAGCTCTGCGAGGTCGTTCTGCCTGGTGTGCAGTCGTTGGCGCGGGGCCTCCTGTTTGGAGAGTATTACAGCGGGACAGCAGGTTCGGATAGGTCGAAGAGGATAAAGTCGTTTATCGTCGAGTCAGGTGGTTTGGATATGGGAAAAGGTCAAGGCGTGGGAATGTGCCCGGCGGCGCGTAGAGGTGGTCAAAAGGGGACGACAAGCCAAGTGGTGTGGTGTGGTGTGGTGTGTGTGGCTGGTGCACTTGGTACCGTAACGTTAGTGGGGGATTCGGGAGCCGTTTGTAGGGACGCTTCAGGGGACACCAAGATGGGCGATTCTTTCGGGAAAAGTTGGGCGGTGGGTGGCACAGGACTCGGTGGATGATGAAAACAAGAGGACAGGTTCGAGACGGGAATCGCGTGGGATTAGGGCATAAGCATGAATAGGCATTCCAACTGAAGATGGTTGTTTGAGACGCAAGGCGTTGAGTGGCTTGCCGTTGCAGCGATTCAACTGGCCCCCGTGTTTTGTACCTGCGTGCTGTCGCCTGCCAGCCTACTACCCATCACTCTAATAAGCCTTGCGTATAGTACCTGAATAGGTATCCAATCCAACAGAATCAAGTCAACACGGCTAATTACTATCATTAAACGATCAAATTAATACTCCTATTTTTAGGTAGCATTCCCCTCCGCCGCCTGTCATGGTATTAGTAGCGGCGATAGCGGACGTGTTGGCTAGCGTTACAGTTAGTAGCTACAGCCCCTGATTTTCAGGCTGGCACACCATCTTGTTTGGGTTAGCGGCCTCTGGTGAGCAATTCGGGGCTGGGATCGGGTGGCCGAAAAGAGTTTGGCTTGTATTTGTTAACGATGCCGAATGTCTTCTGATCTAGTCTAGAGTTATGTTATAATCAGCTAAGTATGTATTGCACCCCTGCCCATGTTGAGGCAATGTTGCTAGGTGCTTGTGCAGGTATCCGTACCTCACCTTGTGACTCCCGCTGCGTATGCTAAATAGTACAACCACCGACGGGCCGTTGCAAGCTCAGTAATTACCCTTAAAAGTTTTATATCGCACGCCATATCAATCATTGTTCCGCCTGTCGGGAAGCTCCGAAATGGTGCAGTGTCGTGTTACAGGATCTGGCGCACGGTTACCCACGCGGACACGTCAAACATCAAACAGTATTACCCCTCACTTCAACTAAATACTGGCCGTTTTTCTAGTCCTTTGGTTCGTTCCAGTTGCTTTTTCTGTTTCTATTTCGTCTTGTGCAATTGGCAGTTGCGCTTTTGGCGGAAAAATGATTTGATCTTCTACCAACTCAACTTCTGTCGGTCACGTCGGTATAATAACATTAACAGTGATGTCTACAGGATAGGCGCACAAATTAGGCGATCCAGCACGTAACAGTTCTGAATAGACAGGAGTTCAGCTACATCCGCTATGTCAGAACAAAAAGAGTCATCTCTCGCCTATTATGCCAGCAATTTCCTGAATATCATCACCTCGCCGTAGACATAGTCCAGTCATGGATCTTCAGCTCCACGACTTCTTTATTCCTTTCCCTTTCTCTGTATCCTCATTCACCCTATTAGTAGCTCCCTAGGGTTCGAGAATTTCGCGAGTGCAATTGATCCCATCATTGCCCTTCATGTCTCTGCCGCTAGATAGGAGTCCGCAAGTTCGCGTTTGGTTGTCAATAAGACGTATATGTTTGAGGCCTGTTAGCGGTCGTGCCTGCTGCGGTGGTGGCAAATCTACACAGATTCCGTTCGGTTTGTAACTCTCTTATCGAAGGTTTAGTGTCATGGCGGCTATTTGTGTTGTTGGGGAGTTTTTACATGAAGTATGCTCATATCCAAAATTTAGGTGGTGCGCCCAGTCTGACCAGCCCACTGCTTTCTCACGACAACCTCAATTATTTCGAGTTAAGGAGTGAATCGCTTCTTTGTTACTATGACCAAGACATTGTACAGATTTCCGACATATATTGTAGCTCAGTATGTCATTGTCACGACCGACGTTGGCCATGACTTTCGTTGCCATAACTACAGGGGCAAAGTAGCTAGTTATAAGGTAATTCAGAGCAAATCACCACCAATCCCCATACAATGCTGCTTGGAATTACTTGGAGGCACCGTAATTAGGTATTCAGGTATTATTCTGGCATTCGTTTTGGTGGAGATGGCCTGCCTGAGACCCCGCACGGGGCGCTGTAGCGAATGTTCTAGCGCATGATGCATCTAACTAAGGTACCTTAGTACCTGGTAGGTAGCCTCGGCCGAAACCCGCCGACCACGTTATCTCAGCTTATGCGCGCAACGGTCTCGCCATCTGCTTCGGTCGCCAACATCACCAACTCAATCCATCGACGAATTCCCGTCATTACTCCATCCCACCGATCCGCTGGACCATCTCTCTTCTCTTCTTTCTTCTTCTTTCCGCGTATAGCCGCGCCGACTGCCTGCCTACCTGCCTGCCCAACCACCAACCTGCGCCGGGCTGTTTGCGCCGCGCCGCGCCCCCTGTGTCGCCATCATGGGCGCCGCAATATCCGGCATCAAGGTACGTTTTCCCTCTCTCCCTCTCCCCGCCCCCCTCTTCGCAGGTCAGCTAACAAGACAAAAATCACAGGTCCTCATCGTACCCGCCGCCATCTCCCTCGTGCTCTTCCTCATCGTCACCTTTGCCGTGCTCCCGCTCTGGCGACGCTACCGCGCCCGCTACAGCCAGTACCTCCCGCTCGACACGCTCGGCTCCGCGTCGTCGTCTCTGCGGGACCGCGTCACGGCGAGGCTGGCTGCGCTGACACTGCCGTCGACGTGGCGCCATGACAGAGGGCGATTTGCGGCCGCCACGGGGGGTGACGAAGAGGATGACGCGGGCGAGGAGCTGGGTCGTGTTGGGGAGCGCGTCACGGCTGGGTTCGCGGTGACGGGGTTTGGGTCCGACACGGTTCGGCTGAGCAGAGAGTAAGTGTTGCCAAGTTCCAGCTCGAGGCATGGCATGGCGCAACTCCAAGGTCAGAGGCTAACTTTTGGCTGGCTGTAGCTTGGAAGAAGGCTTTATAGACGACACCGACTCAGACAACAGCGATTGAAAAGACCGAAGCGGGTTTCTCCGCCTGTAAAATAATAGCATTCGCATAGCGTTTATGAATTTCACGACATCATTCTACTGGGTATCGATACCGCTTCAACACTGTACACTGTTGCCATGCTGTCCGCTAATGGTATGCCGCCGCCACCAACCCAATCCATGCAAACGCCTTTCCATTGGTATTGAAAATTCTTCCAAACGCCCGGCTTCAAGTATCATGCGTTCCTTTTTTGCAGCGTTGATCAGGAGGTTGTGCCAGTTGCCAAGGACTCAAGGTCCGGGAGTGGCTCGTTGGTCCGGACCTTCGTAGACTCGATCTCCTCCATCTCGACCTGCCCATCGTTGGCGTCCGTCTGAGTGCCAAGTCTCGCCGAGCCTGCAAAGAAGCTGTTCACCTCTTCCACACTGAACAGCATGCCGCCTCTCTTATTCCACTTGGGTGTTTCCTCTTGTTTTTCTGCCTCCTCTACTTCAACCACAGGCTTCACCTCGACTGACTTGCCCTTGTCGTCTAGCGGCTGTTGCACCGGGTGGCACCGCAGTGGATTCTCGTGCGAGAGCCCGTCCTTGACAATACTGGTTCTTACGTCGACGCTCTGCGCTACAAGCGTGATGTCGTCCGTGATGGCGGTCGAATGGGTCATCCTGGACGCCGCAGACTGGCGGACAGGCTCTCGTCTCGGCGGTGGCATGTTGGCGCCCGAGCCGCGGGACTGACGGGTCACGCACGAACAGGTATTGCCCATGGCTGCTGCTTGATCGTATCTGTGTCTGCTATCGACTCAAGCTAGATCAAAATAATCAGCCTATCAAATACAAGGGAAGACTTGTAGTAAAAAGATTCATGAAGGTGTCAGGAGAAGATTTCTTCCAGACCTATACCTCTTCTAAACCTATGCCTCAACGTCAATTCATATACTTGAGTGGTGACTCGGCGGCGTCGGCAAGCTTTGCCTGGCGCGGAACCAACAATGTAGTGGCCAATAAGCGGGCGACTGAAATGGAATATTTTGCCCGTGAGTACTGCTACTAGACTCGGATTTGTGAACGATAATGGCCTCTCATTTTACTATAAAGAAATTGAATGCTAATTGTCTGTACCGGGGATAGGCTACATCGAGAAGAAAGCAAGACCGATGCTTCGAACTTTGGGCTTGCTTCCTTGTGGTTTGCGCCTACTCTGCGCTGGAGCTGGCCGTCGTTTTCGCAGCTGCAATGCCACCCTGCTCCGCGCATGGCTCTCTCAGAATCTTTTTGCATGCCTAATTCTAAGCTTATATCCGCATGAATGAAGGATCTTGGTGGTCAAAGATGGCGTCTGCACCACGTCGTGGCGGCTTCTATATCTCCTAATGTACCACCCGTTGCTAGGTGAGCAGGGCCAGCCCACCGACAAGCCCTAGTGTTTTACTTTCGACAGTCTCAATTGACAATTTTGACAATTCTTTTTTCTTTCTGTCATGAACTGGGAAAATCTCGCTTGTTCTCCTCCGCTTGACACTTCAACAACCTCAACTTACGTGAACCTCCACGACCACAAAGTACGCACGCGTCGTCTCTACAGTCATCAGTCCCGTTTTCTGACCCAGACCCAGGATCACCGGCACTATAACCGTCATAATGAAGCTGGCCGCGCTCTTTGTTGTCCTTGCCGACGTCGTCGCCGTCACAAAGGTCGCCGCCGGTGACCTCGGGCTCGCGCTGGAAAACAAGAACCACACCTGCCACGGTCCCAAGGACTGCGATATCAAGTGCGAGAACGGCACATATTATCGCCACGAAAACCCTGCGACGTTCATTGAAACGCTCCGCTGCAAGGGTGCCAATCTCGACTACACCTACTGGCATGGCCAATGTCGCCGTGAGATGAGCGGCAAGGGCCTCTTGCCTGATCGCAATGAGAATGCCTGCAAACTCGTCGGCGGCCTCTTGTGCGCCCCCAGAATCAGGAACCAGGTCAAGAAGAGCACCTGGTACCGCTGTGTCTTTGATCCCATCCACTTCAAGGAGTGGGAGAGGTACTGCCTGGAGGACGGTCACAACGCCGCGACCGCCATTATGCTCAAGGACGTCCCCTGGACCTGCCACCCGGACTACCTCCCTTGATCGATTAACGATCCACGCGGAATCGTCTCGTTTATCGGACATTCGAAATTTGTAATTTCTTTGCGATAGGATTCAAATGCTTTTGGTTTATTAATCACCTTGTGAGCTGGTCGGCACCGCTTGTTGGATCATGTTGTGCGAGTGTTGGTCCGGAGCGACTCTTGGCTACATGTCGAAATAGTCTTCTTGCTAGTCTAAGCCAAGCCCTTATTTAGCTGCGTACTATCGTCATGCTAAATTTTGGAATGAGTTTTAGTGAAAGTCAAAGTGGACGCCACGGATGGAACAGCCTGGCATTCGTGGATATATCTGTACTCGCGGCGCTCTCGTTCGTCTTTTTCTTCACTTCCCTTGTTCGGTTTAGCCACAAAGAAAATACTGAATTATCGCATCCCTCTTTGTTCTTTGATTCGAGGTAGTCTGTTTTCGAAAAATGTCACTGACGAAGCCATTCACACAGGGCTTTGAGAAGCCGTCCACCCAGCCGACACACACCGAAACCGTCCCGGGGTGGCATGGTGTGCACGCAGGCACATGAGAGACCTCTTCACATACGTTCCAAAAGTGTCGCCGGGTCAATGGCCCAATCAGTGCCAGGGAAGGCCACGGGTGGGATAAGGTCGTGTGCGGCGAAGGACCACCCGGATATGAAGAGTGAGAGGCTGGGCAAAGGGCATATGACGACGAGCTATCACCTGAAAAACTGTGATCGCGGGTGACATACTAGACACACTTTTCATGAAGAGTAAATCGTGTTGCCTCACTGCTTGTGGGACGAGTGTCCAAGTAATGAATGTCCAAGTACACTGAACTGACTTGCACCTAATGCCTGCTCACGATGCGCTGCCCCGCCAAAATTCCATCTACGCGGTGGGCTGCTAGCGGACGAACCACGCGTTTCCTCATTCAACACCATGTTCATGATTTCATCAATTCGCCATGCGCTTTCGAACAGAATTAAAAAATATACGGACCTTTTCAAGTAGGCAACCCCGCCCCCGGGTAGACAAACGAGCTGTACTGATTTCGCCCCTCCCGTAGAGCTCACAGCGGCGCTCTCCTCGCTCGAGAAAATCGCCTGGGTGCGTCTTAGTGATGAGACGGCACGCTTCACGGTGATTCCCGACATGGGATCCCAGGTTTGGGCGTACGTATCCCAAGACGCCATTCTCACGCGACTTGCCACTGGGGGCATTTCGATTGCGATCCCCCCTTCACTGCTCCAGAGACGCAGGGCAACCGGCTGACGCATCTCCTCCCAGCTCCCTCTCCATGGACTTCATCTTTGAAAACTACCAGATCCAGTCCGCCGAAGCCTCCAACACCATCAACCTCGAGCTCCCGCTGCAGCCCTTGCAGCGCGCGCTCAAGTCGGCCCTCAACAGCATCTCCGCCTCCCTCCGGCTCACCAAAAAGGACGGGCTGCCCGTTCTCTCCCTCACCATCACCACCACCACCACCGCAAGCGGCGCAAACGCAAACGCAAACGCACACGCCGCCGCCGTCGCGGGCCAGCAAGCACGCGCCGCCACCGATGATGACGACCCGTTTGCCGACGAGGACCACCTCTTCCACGCCGAGCACCTGGAGACGTCGCTGCGGCGGGAGCACGAAAAGATCATCACGCAGGACATTCCCGTGCGGGTGCTGCACCCCGAGACAGTCGAGACCATTATGCAGCCCAAAGTGCGCGAGCCCGACGTCCACATCCAGCTGCCGCCGCTGCTGCAGCTAAAGGCCATCTCGGACCGCTTCACCAAGCTCGCGCAGGCCGCCGCCACCGGCGCCGCCGCCGCGTCGGCCTCGTCGTCGGCGAAAGCGCCCAGGCTTGAGCTTAGCGCCAACATGCACGGCAGCCTGCGGCTGCGCATCGCCACCGACACGACAGACATTGCGAGCGTCTGGTCCGGTCTCGAGAACCCGGAGCTGGACCCCACGCAGCTCGATCGCCCGCTGGCCGAGCACCCGAGCACACGCTTCCGCGAGGGCGGGCCGGAGCGCTGGGCGACGGTGCGCGTCGACGGCAAGGACTGGAGCCGCGTGCTGAGCGTGGGCAGGCTCGAGGGCCGCGTGATTGCGTGCTTTGCTGATGATCACGCGCTGATTCTTTACGTCTACGTGCCACAGTACGACGACGCGTCCGCGGACGATTCTGTAGTCACGGTACGTTTGGTACAACTGCACTGCCGAGTTTTCCGTGATGGATACTAACAGTGATGATGTAGTATTATGTCCAGTCATACAGCGCATAAGAGATACCACAAACAAGAAAATACCAAGCATGATGAAGAATATGATATATAGTAGATCTCTTGTTCTGCAAGGAACATCTATAATACAACGCACTCTATAATACAATAGTAGAAAAAACAAGAGAAAGAGGCCACGGCAAGTTTGCTTCCCCAGCATACCAAACGCCGTACAAAATGCAGCGAGGCCAGCAATGCACACAGTGATTATGTATGCCCCATTTGCGCCTCATGAAGTGCTACTTGATGAATATTAGTATAGTATAAATTCAATGTGACTCCGTCGTTTCTCCTTTCGTTCCGTCATGCCTTCATCCCATTCACGCTCTCGGTTCTTTTCCCTCGCTCACTTGGCCATGACATCCACATACCGGCCAGCCTTGCGAGGTTTCTTGCCAGATGCCTTGCGAGGTCCAGCGGCGCCGAGCAGGTCATCAATGCTGCTGGCATTGCTGATGCTCGTGGGCGGGCGGCTCGGAGGTCCGCTTGGCGGCGTGGGGGCGCCACCTGCACTGGCAATGGAATCGGTACGCATCATGGGAGGGGGTGTGCTGATGCCCAGGCCGCTGGGAGGCATCGTACCGGCCTTGAGATTGGACGTTGATGCTGATCGTGCCATCGCTGCCATAGGCGGGCCCATAGCGCTGGGTGGGGGAGTGCCGCTGACGGAGCGAGGAGCGCTACCTCTGGGAGGAGGCGGCGCTGCCTTCAAAGCCTCTGTCTGCTCAGCACCAGCCTTCTTGTTGATCCACCGCTTCAGGTCAGGATCGTACACAAAGCTGTTGGATTCGCCCAGCTTGGCCTTGATAGCCTTCTGAGGCTGGGCTTCGCCACTCCCAAGTTCCGCCTTTTTGGACGCGCCAAACCAGCCCCCGAAGCCCCAACCGCCAGACTTCTTTGCGGCGGCTGCCTCTGTGGCTCGCTTGGCTTCTTCCTCGGCAACCTTCTTGAACATCTCTTCGTTTTCACGGTCCAGATCCGTCTTGTTCTTATTATCTGCAACGTGCGGAGTAGGCACATCGTCATCGTCCATGAAACTCTTCTTCTTCGGCTTGAGAGTGTCATTATCGGCATCATTGCTCACGTCAGGCTGATACGAGGGAGGCTCATAGCCATAAGACTGAGTCTGGGGTGGTTCGTATCCCTGAAACTGACTAGACGGAGGTTCATAACCTTGCGACTGGGCTGATGGCGACTCATAGCTTTGAAACTGCGTGGAAGGTGGCTCGTATCCATAGGACTGCATCGATGGCGGCTGGTAGCCACTTTCAACGGCACAATCTGCCTTGGGGGCATCAGCCTCAGCAGGCTTGCCCGGTTCATACCCCCCAGCAGGCTGGTATCCTTGGTAGCCATAGTTGGCGTTCGGATTCGGCTCGGCCGTGATGCTAGGAGAAGGCTGTAGACCGTAGGGCTGAGCAGCGGCACTTGGTACCTGTGGCTGATATGTCGACGCTCCGGGCTGACTAGGCTGGTGCGATAGCTCAGGCGCGCTCTGATTGAACCCAGGGTATCCAGAATCTCCGGTATTGGTGCTGGGGTAGGCAGGCTCGTACGGACTAGGAGTATATTCATTCGATGTACGACCACTAGCCTGCTGCGGCACTGGAGCTGGTTGCTGTGCGACAAACTCATATGGATTTTGAGTTGTGGTGGCAGCGGGGGTCATAGCTGGCGCGTACCGGGAGGTTGCTGCGGTCGGTTGTGGTGGCAGCGCTGATACACCGTAGCTAGGTGAAGTTCCATAGGTCTCAAGGTTGGAGACGGACGGTGAGCGACTAATGTTTGGAGTAGAGGCAATCCGGGCAAACGGGCCGTGTTCGCCGTCGGCACCGGCTTTTCCGTTGCCCTCTTCATCGCCGGAGACGAACTTGTTGAATCGGTTCCACATGCTATCAGAGACCTTGTTCATGCTCGGCTTGGACATCCAGCTCGAGCCGTCGTCCTTGGGAGCCTGTTTCAAACGTCTCATAAAATCGTCGACTGAAGCCTCCAGAAGAGGGTGGTGGTACGGTGACCGACGTGTTTGGGCGCTCATGGAAGTGAAAATCGCATCACAATATTGCAAGGCTTTGTCACGGTAACCATGTTCGGCAAGCACTGTTGCATGTTGGAGCTTGTAGCCTGCCAAATGGGGTGCGCCAGCTGCAAGATTTGCAGCCCCGGACAGTGTCAAACCATATTCGTAAACTTCACTCAACTGCAATGCCTCGGTTTCCTTGGCAAACTGATCCGGCTGCTTGCGATGATCTGCGCCGACTAGCACGAAGTCGGCGTTGGGGTCGTCAACGCCACCAAAAACAGAAATAGTTCTGCTGAAGATGAAGCAGATCTGAGCCGCCTCAGCCCTACCATAGTCCGAAAGGAGTTTTCCGAGAGCGTTCAAGCCACGGATATCGTTTTCGCTTCTGTTGCTAAGCACCATTGAGACAGTTTCTTTCCATTTTTCTAAGCCGCTCAACACATCTTGAGTAGTCCCCAGGCCTGAATCGGTGGACATCAGCTGCAGACCAGCACGTGCGTGAACGGGTACCAACTCGTCGACGCAATCTTCAAAGTTTCCGGAGAGGACCTTGTAAAAAGCGCCAAGAGACTGGTTGCTGTGACCTGGATAGTTGACCTCCTTTCGCACAAATTCTTGTGCCACCCGGCTATAGAGCTCGGGCGAAGTCGTGTGAGCAATCAGCATCGCATGGCCCCACAGGCGCTTGTCGACAGCTGCCCAGACGGCGGATTCACGATCACCCTGGAGTAGACTTTCTTTAATACTCTCCATGGAAACGGAGTCGACATCGTCCGCCTTCATGCCTGTGGAGGGTGCCGTCTGGCCGAACCTCGGGCCACTAGACAAAGAGGCGTCTGCGGCTTCTTGTGACGACAGGACTTCTCGGACTGCCTTTTCAACTGCGGGAGAGCCCTCCAAGTGCCCATCATGTTCGATGAAGACGCGAAGGATCTTCCACAGAAGTAGTCGCTCAATAGATCTCTTTGCTTCCAATGATAGCTGAGGGTTAGAAGATAGATCAGGCAGTTCTCTTTCTAGTGCGGTGATTCCAGAAGACAGCCAGGCGAGGGCGTCCTTCTTTTTCGACTTGCCTCGTAGAGGGCCTGGAAACTTGGCCAGTTGCTCAGGTAAGGGCTCGATATCCTTCATGCTTTTGACCTTCACCTCTCCAGGAGTTCTTAGCATCGTTGGTGCCGACTGATTCATGGTGTAGCGCGGTGTACTCTTTGGAAATGAAGTTACCATGGCACCACCAACACCCCAGGAGATAATGGGTACACCTTGCCAACGTTGCAGCGGATCGTTTTCACGGCCATCCGTTGGAGAAACCATAGTTAGCGACGCGCCACGAGTGCGGACAGGCATCGCGTGTGTTGGCTGCGCAGTCTGACCGAAAGTCGGGGCCACATTAGTATGAGCAGAGGCCGGTCTGGCATGTTGGTGAGTGATTCGAGTGGCTCCGGGAGATTGCGTCTGAGACCGAATGGGAGGGGCAAAGTTAGACTGGTGCAGTGCAGCTTGGGGCAGATAATTGCTAGTTTGTCGTTTTTGCGGCGATGAAAGATGGCTCGAAGGCACAACTGGGGTTTGCTGGGGAGCAGGATTGTATCGCGCAGTGACAGCGGGGGCTTGCTGTAGTGCTCCGAGCTGATTTCTAGCAGGGCTTTCTTCCTCTTCATCCACCTCGCGGGTAGGCGGAAGCGATGAGACACGATTCAGCCTTGGCTCGTGGTTGTAGCTCGCACGTCGGTCCAAGTGAACAGCATCGATACCGGCAGCGGTCTTGTCATGGTGAACTTCGAACTGAGCCAATGGGCTGGAGGTTCTGGGTAAGTGTGGAAGATAGGTTTGCGACGCGGAGGCGTTTGTAGTCTGAGGCGGAGAACTATTTTGACGTGGTAGCGGAGGTACCGGGGAGAAGCGGTTCGGCGCCGCAGGCGGAGGAGCTGAGCTTCCCTTCTGATGCTGGGCGGGAGCTGGTGAGTATCTGGTAGCATTATTTGCGGGAGCCGATGGCGGTGCAGATCCCGCTTGCAATGCAGCATACGGATTCACCTTTGGGGGCGCGACCAGATCGGGCATGGAATTCTCGGGAGCAGCAGGACGCTCCATCGGCGGAGGCTGATACTGCTGGTGCATGGCAGGTGGTGGAGGTCCAGTGGAAGATGACGAATTTGGGCTTCCATACTGCTTGCTAGGCGAGGAAGCACGGAGGCTTTGGCGCGAGCCAGGACGGGGCTTCGCGACCACAGGTAGATCCTCGAAAAAGCTCTCCTGTCGGCTTGCAGACCGAGCAGGTGGTGCCTGCGCGGCAGCTCCTGATGCCGGCGGAGGAGGAGCAGACGCCACCGGCCCAGGAGGCAGCGCGTACGCATTCGCTGTCCGTGGCGGCGCAGACATGGATGGAGGAGCTGTTTCTTGGGCAGGATTCGGCAAGCTTGGTCGTTTTCTGGGTTTGATATTCATGCTGACCAGATCCGTTGGCAGGTCATATGGCGAAGCGTATCCGCCTTTGGCTTTGTCCGCAAAGCTCTCAGCTTTTGGAGTGTCGGTGCGTAGCGGCGCGGCCGGGGCATAGCCAAAGGCGCTACCATATGGTGTTTGCTGTGGAGGCTGCGCGGCATATCCATACGAAGATGTTGGCGCAGAAACTGGTTGAGGCCGTGTTTGAGCCTGGGTTGGCATATATGGGTTGGTTGTGGGCGCGTTGGTTGCGATGGCAGCCGGTGCGTCGTCTTCATCATCTAGCAAAAGACCTTCATCATCGCTTCCCAAGAAACCAGCCGTATCAATTGTTTCATCTTCGTTGCCGGTATCGTCTAGAAGAAAGTCATCGTCATCGTCTCCAGTCCCAAAGGCTTCCTGCCACTTTGCAGATAGATCAGCTGGGGGCTCAGCCGCATCTAGCTGGTTCTCGTCATTGGCCGCTGCCCCAAAAGCATTTGCAAGAGCTCGGGCATGACGATCCTCCTCAGAGAAATCCTCAGAATGCTCGTCCAGCGTGTCGAACGCGGTCTGTTGTACAGATGGTTCTCTGCTGAAGGTGTTTTCGATAACTTGCATGGTAGACTTGCGCTGAATTGGCTGCATTAAATCAGCAGAGTCTTCTTCCCTACGAACAGTAGAGAAGAAATCATCGCCAGCATCGTCTTCCGCAAAAGAGTCAAAGGGGGTGGTTTTAGATGGCTTGCCATCTTCAACTTCCTCAGCAGCCGGGATTAACGGCAGCCCTTCCTCGAAACGAGACTGTGACGCTTCTGTAGCAGCATCCCCAATGTCACCGCCGATGGTCTGGAAAGTCTCGTGCGTATTGTCTGCGGGACTGTCATTCTCCCAAAACATTTTTGATTCCTCCGAGTCATCGTGGGTGAAGGAGCTCTTCTCAACCTCTTCAACAACGTCGAGAGCTTGAGAAGAAGGTAGCGGCTTTGAAGGGGCAAGGGGTTCGGCAGATTGCGCGGGCGGAACGGGGGGGAAGGAATTTGTTCGATCGGTTGGAGGCATGAATTTGAATTGGTCGGTGTTGGATCGGGAGAGTGTCCAGTCACTGTCGTCGTCGTCATTGAAGCTGATTTCGTGGGAGACAGTTCGAGCGAAAGACATGGAGCTTGAGTGTTGAGAGAGAGATTTGCGCAATGGCTGTGTCTCTTGTAATTCCGCATCGGGCTGTTTAGCTGCCTCAGTTTCAGGCCTAATATGCGACTGTGGCTCAACCTCCTGTGTTTGGAGCTCTGTTGATTCCGGTGCTACTTGAATTTCAGCTGCTGGCTGGTGCTCTGCCATGGGCTTGACTTCCTCGGCATTGGCAAGTTCGATGTTATCGGTCACAGGAGGCGGCGCAGCTTCAGTATGCAGTTGTTCTTGAGCTGGCTTCTCGGCGAACCAAGAATCGGCGTCTTCGTGTTCGTCCTCATTCGTATTGAACGGGTCAATTGCCGCGGAGTTCGCCTCGTGAGCATCTTCGGGGCCTTGTGACTTTTGCGCTTCGTTTTCGGGAGCAAATGGGCTATTTTCCAAGGTGTACTGTTTCGGGGCGGCCTGTGGCGCGTCAAGGTCCAACGACTGCGTGGCCGGTTCCTCTGACATCAGCCAGGCATCACCAACGGCTTCTTCCCCGCCATCAGCCATCCAGGCATCGTCTAAATCATGGCTTTGTGTCGCGTCCGGCATCGTGGATCTCGTAGCCAGGTCATGGCCATCAACATCTGGGGCAGCATCAGCTTTGGGTAGCGCGGCCGACTGTTCCAGGCTGTTGGGCATCTTGGCTGGATGCCAGGATGAGTTCGAGGCTTCTTCAGCCATCTCGCTCGCTGCTCGGGTATGAAATTCTGTCGCAGCGTCAATCTTGGGTAGGGCGGCCCTCTGTTCCAGGCTGTTGGGCATCTTGGCCGGATGCCAGGATGAGTTCGAGGCTTCCTCAGCCATCTCGCTCGCTGTTTAGATACGAGAGAAGCCCTCAAAAATGCATGGGGTATACTAAAGGCCGGCCGTCAGCACGTCAGTTCGAATGGCGAGGGTTGCACTGGCGAAGCAGGGGTCGCCACTGGAGAGTCGCGAACCCAAAAAAAAACGGTGGCCAAGCGCAGGCGGGAGGGGTTTCGTACTCGAATTAATAAATCAAGATGAAATCAGACAAAGAAAGCGACTCCACGACACGATGCAAAACAAAAGGTCAGGGAGAGTCGCTGGCGTGAATGGCGCAGGATGACAGATGCAAGTTGGCAAGATGGAGAAAGGAGAACTGGCTTGTACCCAGCCAGAGCTGTAGGTGTTCGCCCGAGTCGCAGAAATAGAACAGCTGGCGGGTTCTGGCACGGCGCGGAAGCGGAGCGGAACCACAATTTATGACTGCAGGCCCCGTGTCACCCTGTACTTAATAGTCGAACCATCAATTTTCAGATTGACATACATTTTCCTTTCCTTCTCACGACGATTCAAGTAAAAAGAGGCATTTTAATATTCGTTATCAACAAAGGTATACAAAGGCACAACCAGCCATCTCGTCTTGGTTGTCAAGCGGCATGGCTGTAACTAGCCGCATTCCGATACCTCACGGCTATCCATACTCACAGTGACGCCGTCCCTCACTTGAATGATACCAGGACCCGCGAGTGTGGAATTAGTGACATCATCTGCCGACTCAAAGACATTTCCAGTAGTCAGAGCTGCGTGACTGAAGCCGTTCATGACATTATCGGAAACCGGAAAGTCTGCATCAAAGCTAATCATGCCACTCTCCCACTTGACGTTGCTAATTCCCATAGAGATGGGCTTTTGCTGGCCGGTAGTATACGTGAGGAAAAGATCTTTCCCGTCTCCTCCGAAATACTTCTTTGCCTGCTCAGATTTGCCGAGGTCTGCCGAAAATGAAAGTTTCTGGTCCTTTGCCTCCAGCGCGGCCACTGCCTGACCGTTTATCATCATTGGCGGGAAGATGGGCAGGTCAATGTTGGAGAGGGGGTACGGGCACGATCCAGGGACGATGAACATTTGCAAGGCCGAAAAGGCAAAGGCGGCCGGCACTGCAGTTAGGAACGGCGACTCTGAAGGCACCTCCTTCAACACGGTGCGATAGTAGCCATTCTGCTCGCCTTCCTGACCAATAACGGACGAGATAAGCTGGATCGGGACGGGGACATTCTCCTTGGCGAACAAGACATTCGCGCCCTGCAGCGCACCGAGCACAACGGCAGTGAATGTCTCGGCAATGTCGACAGCTTGCGTCAAGTTGGTCGTCGGAAACATGTACTTGCAAGCCGACGGAACAAAGGAGGCATTGGCCGCCATCAGAGCAGTCTGGGCTGCGAGTGCGTGCAATTCCTCTTGCTGCATTCCGGATGAATCAGTGATTGTTTACCAAGTGTGTGAAATGGGGCCACGAACAGCTCGCACGGTGGAAAAGATCTTGATCAATTCCTCTTTGTCGTCGGCTTCATAGCCTTGCACACCGTTTGTAATGTTTTGGAGAAGGGAGTCAAAGTAGGCCGTCTCGAACAACTCATTAAAGGCAATGAGCTGGAAAGCGGTTGTGCTTCCGGGGCCAAGCTTTTTGGGCAAAGCCACATTAGGTAGTTTGCCACCAGCTTGCTTAGCCAGGGTGACCTGTTGGTCCTTGTTTGGCATGGGGAAGCCATCGTTGCTGGGTACGGCCGCGCCGGTGACAAGGCCCAAGAGACCGAGAAGGCTTATAGACTTGGCCGCGAACATTATGAGAAGAATTCGAGCTAGAGCAACAATAATTAAGTACAGTCCACTCCGCTCTGTCAGACGCACTCCCGCATTTATATACTCGGACGTGGCCACTAGTAGCTAAAGTAACATCGAGATTATGACACCTACACAATGAAGTCCCTCGCTGCTAGCTCTTCCAACATGCCGAATTTGGTAGAGCAGCTGGTTCAAAATATCTCGCAAAGTCAATAATGATATCGACATGCTTATGACGTGCTCGTGATTGGTCAGTGGTAGGTCTTTCGCTGATCAAGGTTGGGCCGTCATAGACAGGGCTAGCGCCGGCTTGCGATGCACTACGCGGGAAACGGCACGTTGACAAATGATCCGGGTCACTTCATCTGATACCTAGGAAATAGCGTTTTTTTGTTTGCCATCTAACTAGCTGCGGTCTTTCATGAATGTGGAGATCAAGCCCGTTCGGAAGACCGCAGTGCCGGGACGCTGTGGCGACGAACGGCGACATCTGGAGAAGAAACAGGCTTGATTTTGAATTAATCAGAACAAACAGATCATTAAGATTTCGCAAAATGGGGTTGAACTTGATAGAACTGGGACTGCGCACGCATCATGGAGTCTGCTCGAGAATCATCGCCGATGCACTCACTCATCGAGCTTTCAAGTGCACTATACATGATAGAAGGCTTCCGTAGTGCATCGGCAGGACTTGCCTGGAGAGCTACTGGCCCTTGTAGTCTGAAACTCTGTCACTTGCGTTATAAACTCACACCCATCTACTGCAGAGGCAAGAGCGCCGGTGCTGACATATCACGGCATTCTCTGCGTTGTGAGAATAGCTGGTGCTGCCGCCTATCAAGAATCTGCGTCTTTGTCATCCCCTCTTCTGTTGTGTGTAATGTGGTATTTGGAAAGAGCTCAGTTCCTCTTCTAGCCACGGCTTTCTGATTCTTCTTTCTGATTTTGAAGATTTCATTATTTAATGAGGCTGTCCTGACACGAACAAGTGGAGGCGCTTCTGAGAAGCCATTACAACATCAGCCTTGCCGCCGCCAAAGTTCATGTACACTGCACCTAGAGGCTGTTCCTCGTCAAAAAAGATGACAGTATTGGCTGGGGTCATCAGATGGCTAACAGCATTTCTTGAAACATCTTATTGTAGAGACTGAATGATGTTTGTGGCAAACTCTGCCCTGTGGAGGTTCCTCACGAGCAATCTTCAGCAACGGGGGGAGGTGGCGCTTGACATGGTGCAGAGCCATAACACTACGAACATCATTTACAGTCTCCAAAACACTTTTTAGCTGCTTCATCGATGGACTAGCTGAGTGGGAGCAAGACGCGTGCCGTACTCGCAACCAGCGGGCTAGCCTTGATAGAATCGAATCTCCGAAATAGCGCTGCCAAACATTGCGTTGCCGTCGACTTTTGGTAGCATAGTGAAGCTTGATGACCAGACATCTCAAGCCGATGCTTAACTGTTGATGCACGCGTCCACGGTGCTACTCGAGGGCATTGACGAGTTTGGTGAACGGAATGCAAAGCCCCATGTAGGAAGCTTTTTGTGGCCAGCAACGTGGAATTTCCACTATGAAAACTCCGTACCTGTGAATGAGGAATTTCCGCGCCACAGTCCGTGCCACCAGTGCACCACTGCCACCGTTTATTATGGACGCTGCGCCACCCGTGCCTGCGCTATTGTTAATTTATTACTATCCATAACAAACTTACATATGGGTCGAGCCCCCTTGAGGCTGACGTAGCTTCTTGGCGGCTTTTACAAGGGCACGAAACGTGAAACTCAGCAGCGTAGCAAGGTGGCTTTGACTGTCATTCGGCCATTTGCATGCCATTCTGGATCAACTTGCACGTTCAACAATTTGTACGCCAAACTTTCTTCTTCTCAGCAACGGACAAATCGTCTGTCCTATGATGCACCTAAACGACTGCTGCTGGGGCCGTGACTTGAACTACACCGTGGCCGCCCTCGAGCTAGCCATGATCAGCCAGCTGCACAGCGCCATCCATCACTGATCTAGCCACGACACACCTCCCGGCCCAGACCCCCCGGCGGGATGCCTTCTTCACCTTCATATCGTCAGACCGAGCCGCCCGACTCTCCCACGCACGACTCCGACTCCGACCTCGACCTCGACATCCAGGAGCTCGATCCCATCTCCACCGCGCCCACCCGAGGCTCCAAGCCCGAGCCGGCCGACACGTCGCAAAAGTCCTCGAGGATAGCCCTCCGCAACTTGCGTATGGGTGGGCTGCGCAGAGCGGGCAAGCGACATCGCACCTATGGGGAGCTTGGTCACGACCGCGATGCCGCCGACGAGGATGACGACTCACAGCGCCTTCTGGGCGATCGAGGCGATCGAGACGACGCCCAAGGGAGCGAGGATGGCGCGCCTCTTCTCGGCGGGCGGTCCAGGGACAACCAAGGGCGCAGAATGTCGCTTAGCTCTGTCCTGAGAGTGCCTAGCTTCATGTCGGGGACGAAAAAAGGACCCGACGACGAAGAGCTTCCGGAGGAAGATGACCCCTCGTCATCGCGAATCGTCCCGGTCGGATCTGTACAACCGGTGCGATATCCCACAAATATGGTCTCCAACGCCAAGTATACGCCTTGGTCGTTTCTTCCCGTCACACTTTACAACGAATTCTCCTTCTTCTTCAACATGTATTTTCTCCTCGTCGCCCTGTCGCAAATTATACCTGCTCTGCGAATCGGCTATCTTACTACTTATATCGCGCCGCTGGCGTTTGTGCTATGCATCACTATGGGAAAGGAAGCTTGGGACGATATTGACCGACGCCGCCGAGACAATGAAGCCAACTCGGAGCAATACACGATTCTCAGATTTACGGACCCTTCGTTGGAGTCAAGCTCGCGACCGAAAAAGCTCCTCAAGTCTGAAACGATGAAGCGCGGTTCTAAAAAAGGCCGAGCAGAAAGAACGGAGAGAGCTGGATTGTCGGATATACAAGAAGACCCCGAGTCCGAACCCGCAAAACCTTCCTCAACAATAGTGGAAGTCAGCCGGAAGTCCAAGGATCTCGCTGTCGGTGATGTTCTTCGTCTGACCAAGGGACAGCGTGTGCCGGCAGACGTTGCCATTCTACAGTGCCTAAATAGCGAGACTTTGGACAAGAGTGAATTAGATGAGGAGTCCGAGTTGGCCGATTTGGTTGCGTTGAATGATGAACTCGAGTCGGTTTCCAAGGGCAAGCAACCCGCAACCGAGAGACGGAACTCGACAGCAACAAAGGTCACTGTTGGCGAAACGTTCATCAGGACAGATCAGTTGGACGGTGAGACGGACTGGAAGCTCCGACTTGCATCACCGCTTACCCAGAATATTGCTCCCGAGGAGCTTGTCCGCTTGCGAGTCAATGCCGGAAAGCCGGATAAAAGAGTCAACGAATTCATTGGAACTGTTGAACTGCTCCCGTCTCGCGAAGAGGCTACTCAGCAGCAGACTACTCTCGGCCAAGAAGATGGATCTGCCACGACTGCTGCACTATCCATCGATAACACAGCGTGGGCGAACACAGTCATTGCTTCACAAGGAAGCACTCTGGCAGTAATCATGTACACCGGGCCCCATACCCGATCCGCTCTATCTACATCGCCATCCCGTTCCAAGACTGGTCTTCTCGAATACGAAATCAACTCGCTCACCAAGATCCTTTGCGCGCTAACTCTTGCACTCTCCATCGTGCTTGTGGCATTTGAGGGCTTCGAAAACAGACCAGGGAAGCCGTGGTATATCCAAATCATGCGATTTCTGGTTCTCTTTTCCACTATTGTGCCAATCAGCTTGCGTGTCAATCTCGACATGGGAAAAACTGCTTACGGCCGCTTCATTCAAAGAGATCCTGGCATTCCAGGTGCAGTCGTCCGTACCAGTACCATTCCAGAGGACCTCGGCCGCATCGAGTATCTTCTGAGTGATAAGACAGGGACCTTGACGCAGAATGACATGGAAATGAAAAAGATTCACATTGGAACAGTGTCTTATGCCAACGAAGCAATGGACGAAGTAAACTCCTATGTTCGCCAAGGTTTCTACATTCAGCCGACAACAGATCCTGCGACACAAAGCATGTTGATCACTCCATCATCTACGTATGTGAACACCGTCGCTGTTGGCGCTACTCGAACAAGAAGGGAGATTGGTACCAGAGTCCGTGACGTTGTCTTGGCTTTGGCACTCTGTCACAATGTGACACCTACTACTGACGAGGAGGATGGTAAGGAAGTTACATCATATCAGGCATCCTCTCCTGACGAGATTGCAATTGTCAAATGGGCCGAAGCGGTTGGACTGAAGCTTGCTTCTCGCGACCGAAAGAGTATGACGCTTGCTGCTACCACAACTGGGCGACCAGTCGTTCGTGTCAGCATACTTGATGTGTTTCCGTTTACTTCAGAAGGAAAGCGCATGGGTATCATTGTTCATTTCCAAGATGACCTCAAGAACCCAAACCGCGATCTCGGCACTGGTGATATTTGGTTCTACCAAAAGGGTGCAGACACTGTCATGAGCTCCATTGTGGTTGCAAACGACTGGCTCGATGAGGAGACAGCCAACATGGCAAGAGAGGGTCTGCGAACTCTGGTTGTTGGCAGGAAGAGGCTTTCCTATCAACAATACCAGGAATTCTCTTCTAGATATCACGAGGCGTCACTAGCGATCCAAAATCGCGATGCCGGTATGCAAACAGTCGTTGCGCAATACCTGGAAAGCGACCTGGAACTGCTTGGCGTTACTGGTGTCGAAGACAAGCTACAGCGCGACATTAAACCGTCCCTTGAACTGCTCCGCAACGCCGGCATCAAGATCTGGATGCTCACCGGTGACAAGGTCGAAACTGCTCGATGCGTGGCGGTAAGCTCAAAACTTGTTGCACGCGGGCAGTACATTTACACCGTCGCCAAATTGAAGCGCAAGGATAATGCCCAAGAGCACCTTGACTTTTTGCGCAACAAAACCGACGCTTGCCTTTTGATTGATGGTGAAAGTCTGGCGCTCCTTCTCACTCACTTTCGAATCGAGTTCATCTCTGTGGCAGTGCGTCTACCGACTGTCGTTGCATGTCGATGCAGTCCAACCCAAAAGGCAGAAATTGCGACTCTGATCAAGGAATATACAAAGAAGCGCGTCTGCTGTATTGGTGATGGTGGCAATGACGTCTCCATGATTCAGGCCGCCGATGTTGGTGTCGGTATTGTCGGCAAAGAAGGTCGGCAGGCCAGTTTGGCGGCCGATTTTTCCATTGAGCAGTTTTGCCATTTGGTCAAATTGCTTGTCTGGCACGGACGCAACAGCTACAAGCGCAGCGCCAAGCTTGCCCAATTTGTCATTCATCGCGGTCTCATCATTGCCGTGTGCCAAACCATGTACAGCATTGCTCTCAAATTCGAACCCGAGGGTCTCTACATTGACTGGCTCATGGTGGGATATGCGACTGTCTACACTGCTGCTCCCGTCCTGTCTCTGGTTTTGGACAAGGATGTGGACGAAAATCTGGCCAACTTGTATCCTGAGCTGTACAAGGAGCTCACCACTGGTCGGTCACTGTCGTACCGCACATTCTTCGTCTGGGTCTTTGTCTCCATCTACCAAGGTGGCATGATTCAGGGCCTGTCGCAGATTCTTACCGGCGTCGAGAATAAGAAAATGACGGCCGTCAGTTACACGGTGCTCATCTTGAATGAGCTCCTCATGGTGGCGATTGAAATCACGACGTGGCATCCCATCATGATTATCAGCATCCTGGGCACGTTTCTCATGTACATTGGATCCATGCCTTTCCTCGGCGGGTATTTTGATTTGGAGTTTATTATTACATGGTACGTTTAGCCTTTTTTTTTCTTCTCCATTCAACCTTGAACTATTGCTTATAGTATGCGCAGGGGTTTTATTTGGCGAGTGTTTGCCATCCTTTCCATCTCACTTGTGCCACCGTACGCGGCGAAGCTTATTAGGAGAAGGATGAAACCGCCGTCGTACAGAAAGGTGCAAAATCGGTAGAGAGGCCAGGAGTTTTTTTGAGGTCGCAGTATTTGACCATTACAGCTATTTGCCTTTTGCCTATGCTTGTATGTTGTTCTCTATAAATAAAACGCAAGCGGTTCCCAACTATTATTATGGCCCACGAACTTAATTAATGCGCACGCTTGATATTGGCCGCAGCCTCTGCAACTAACTTGCCTGCTAGACGCGATTTTTCCATCGCAGTCGCTGCTCTGCCATCTTCGCCGTTGACGGACATGCCGCTACTCCTGTCGCTGCTGCAGGTCGCTGTCTCCATGCCAGCACTGCATTTGTGCTCCTGAATTAAAGTGTATCATGTAAGCACGTAGTCGATGGAATCATGACGGCGTCATTACGTTTGCGTGGGATCAGCATCTCTACCAAATATCATGTCTCTTTCAAATGTCCTCTTGACTGAGGATGCGATTACACTGACGTCATATGCTGCGTATAACCAGCTAATACATGATGCAGTGAACAAAGATGAGCCGTGGTCAACATAATACTCGACCTGGTTTCTCGCATATCCTCTCCTTTTCTAAAAGAAGAGAAAATGGCCACCAAACACCTTGCGTTGGATGAGAGCAAACGCGTTCCTCTTCTACGGAGCGACCATGAGAAACTGGAAGATCGCGGGGTCGGTACACTCCAGCCCTCCAACACCAAAGATGATTGTTCAGTGCTCTTTATCGGAGCCGCCACTACAATAATTGATTGGAAGGGCTTCCGCATCCTGACTGATCCAAATTTCCTACACGCTGGCGACCATGTCCATCTCGGACCCGGCGTCACCGCGACGCGCCGCACCGAGCCGGCGACTCAGCTCGACAAGCTGCCCGTCCTGGACTGCATACTCCTCTCGCACTACCACGAGGACCACTTTGACCGGCATGTCGAAAAGTCGCTGAACCGCGCGTTTCCGATTGTGACGACGCCGCACGCGCAGCAGCACCTCGCCGCAAAGGGGCAGCAGGATCAGCCGTTTGAGCAGGTTACCGGCCTGGACGCCTTTGAGAGCGCCATGCTGCGCATCGACGAGCAGCGGGCCGTCAAAGTCACCGGGATGCCGGGCAAGCATGTGCCGCCCGGCCTCATTTCCGCCGCAAACGACTTTTTGCAGGCCGTGCCGCCGACGAATGGCTGGCTGCTTGAGCTTGGGCACTTGGGCGGCGCCGGAGACAGCGACGAGCTGCAAGTCGGTTACAGAATGTACATTTCGGGGGACACGCTGCCGGTGGATGACCTCGAAAAGATTCCGGCGTGGCTCAAGGATAAGCAGCTTGATCTGATGCTCGTGCACCTCGGCGGGACCACGATCCCGGGCCCGGCGCTGCCGTTGCTCATGGTTACAATGGATGGCGAGCAGGGACGGCGCTTGATGCAGCTGATGGATCCCAAGATTACTATACCGATTCACTATAACGACTACGACGTCTTTCTTTCTCCTCTTGCCGACTTTAAAAGGGAAGTGGATGAAGCGGGTTTGCAGGACCGCGTAGTGTATCTGGACCGTGGGGAGAGATATAGCTTTTCCTTGAGACAGTAGCAGGCAAATCGTACATCAATTTATACACAGATGAAGCGCTTGTATCGACGTTGTCAACGGTTCATTGGTAGAGTGCGGCACAAATCGAATGGTGAATCTTTCTTCAGGGTACAACTTGACAGCAGATGTGCGCACTTTGCGCACGTAAAGATAATGAGCATTGTTTCACTTATTCGCCATCTACAAAGTTTTCGACTAGAATCTGTAGTCGCACTCGTACGCAGGCCCAATCGGCTGCGTTGCCATGTTCGGGCTCTCTAGATAATAGCGAGCGGGTGAGCATCTTCCAGGAGGTGTGAGATAGTAGGGCAGTCTAACAAATCGACCGGTCAGCAATAGCAACATGGGTATGGAGTGGAAATCGGCGGCTGACTTTATTGAATCCTCTTTCTTTTACATGCTCAAGTTCAGCATCAACTTGATTGTTCTTTGGTGAGAATTTGCAGTGCATAATTTGAATACGGTTTTATGAGACTCATATTTACTTGTTTATTCCTCACTACATCAGAAAATATTTTCTTTGCAGAAAAGGCTATAGATCCATGATTCCTTTTCACATCACTTCATCAAAGCTCTCTTACAGAGCGATGCACTCCTTCAGAAGAGGGTGATCTTTCTGGTAGATGACCTTCTTGTGGGGTTCATCGCCAGGCTTGCCAAAGCCGTAGAACGAAGCGAGCTCAACACCAACATCCAGGGAAAAGTGGACAGAGTTGGTGTTGGAGCAGGCGCTGGGCTCGTGGACATCAGCGCCGACGGCAAAGGCAAGGTAGGGAGCAGCAAGACCCAGACCACCAGTGACGTGCTTGCCGAGGATCTTGCCGGAGAGGTCAAATGTGAGAAGAGGATTGATGCGGGCAGTGGCGTCGACCTTGCCGGAAAAGGTAGGTCCGATGCGCTGAAACTGGGCATCGAGACCCGTGGAGCCCTTGCCGATGGCGATGGACTGGCCGTTGGCAAAGTCGAGCTCGGCACCGACAACGCTGGTGATGCTGCCCTTGATATCAGAGACGGCAATGACGATGTTGAGGGTGATCTCGGGGGTGATTTTGACAATGTCGGCCACCTTGAACGTGGCGAGGGGAAACTTGGCAATCTCGATGCTCTGGGACAGGTGAGAGGTGCTGATGGCAGCAGAAGCGGTAATGGCAACAGCCAGACGGACGCTGACATTATCAGCGGTGACGGCAGAGGCACTGAAGCCGTTCTTGGTGGAGATGGTAATGTCTGTCTCGAGGCTGCCGTGGGTGCCGCAGTCGGAGCAGTCGACGGAAAGATGAGCAGGTCCAATGTCCGCGTCGTAAAAGTGCTTGTTGAAGACGTGCTCGAGGCTAATCTTGGCCTTTTTAGAGTAGCTGGCGCGGCGGTTGAGCTTCTGGGCCTCGACATCGCCGCTAATGTTGACAGTGGCATCCTCGATGAAGTCGCTCCACTGGCCAGCGGCCTGGACAGCCAGACTGACGACGGCAGCAGCAGCAGCGTCGCCGTCACCGTCGTCGTTGTAGGTCACGGCGCTGACGTGGTAGGGTTGGCGGCCGTACTCGCCACCGCAGCCGGGGGCATCGACGACATAGACGAGCGTGTTGGCGTCGTTTTCGCCGACCCAGCTCCAAGCCCTTTTGGCTTCAGCAACGGTAGAGGCGCTGTCAAACTCAATCTTGATGTGCTCGGCATTGGAGCAGTCAACAGAGCGAACCAGGTCTGCAAAGTTGTGCTCGTTGAGCAGACGGTAGGCGGGCTTGGCAGTGACGGTCATGTTGGCGAGAAGCCCTGGTCCGTCTTGTCAGTCTGGAACAGTTGTTGACGGGTTTGGCGGTTGAGACTTACCCTCACCCTCGTGAGTCCAGTAGAAGCTGTCCTCTTGGAGGAGAGTCAGGTCGTCATGGTCAGTGGCAAACTTGTTGCCGTTGCCGACATTGGGCGCCGCAGGGGAAAAGACAACCTGGGGCGCATTGGCAGCAGCTTCGGCGACGGCGCGCTGAATGGGGTTGGCGACTACAGTGCCGGCGAGGGCACCGAGAACAGGGAGGACAGTCTTGGAGAACATGATGAGATTGGTTCTTGATTAAACTACTCTAATTCAATTCGAGAAAGGACTTACCAGACTGGACTTACACGGCTCTTATATAATTTACGAGTCTGAATCCCGACGGACCCGATTCGGAGCAAGACAGTCGTGAGTCTCATAGTTTCGCCGAGTACTGAATCTCGAAATGGAAAATCGTCTGTCCCATTCCGCCCAACCGTAGAGTCTATACGATCTTGCGCACCCGGAGCGCCCTGTCGTTGTCAGACCAAGGTAGCATTGCATGGAGAATAAGCGATTGGTCAACCCGATGGTGGACCGTAAATGTATTGATCACTGAGCTAACGGGGATACCATCATGCGATGAGTGTATAATGCGGAAATGTGGCTGCCGGGTTCGGTGACCTAACAGTTGATATTACGTTCTGACATCCATCACCAAAAAGCGTACAAAGACTAAATGGCAGGGCTGGCAAGGACTGCATAATTCTCCGTCTTATTAGCAGTTTCTCCGACCCATCTTACCCCGTTCCGGCTTGGCCTCTCATGCAGCCATGATCATCTCATTCCCGCCTGGAACTAGTCGGCCCATGACTCAGGGACAACCTGATCGAGGAGGGGAGGGTTGTCAATAAGCCCTCGCACCTTGAAAGATGCATCGAGGGCGTCGAGGCGGAGAATCCGGAATCGAGTAACCCTGAGGGGATCTCTTTTTGGCGGCTTGACTAGATCCCGCTCGATGATCCTGCGGTTTCCGTTTCGCTGCAAGCTGAAAGGCAATACGGTACCATTACGCTGACGGGGGCGGACCTTGACCTTGACCCTTTTCAGCTCCGTTGCGAATCCGCCCAGTTAAGTAGGCACATGGCCTGAACAGACCATTGATGCTGCTGTTGAGACCTTGACGGTCAAGTCGATGCCCTTCCAAAGCACCTCGCAGAAGGTACGCTTCGGGTCTAGCCTGCATAGCCGTCGGACCGTTCCCTTAGTCCTTTTCCCCCGCGCGACCCCTTTCTACTCTGGCTCACTTTATCTGCACGACATTGATATGGGCGCGCTCTGGCGGGCTGGCGAGCCAGAACGGGCTATCAAGCCATGACCCGCAAGGCTGAATCGAATACCGAAAGCAAGAACTAGTTCACTAGTCTGGTCGCTTTTGTGTTAGTTGCGGGCAAGTATTAAACGATAGGTCCGTACAGCAGAATGCCAATTCACGGGGAATATTGCGCTGCGTAGCGATTCCAACGCGGTTTGATTCCGCTTCACCAGCATCTCGTGTATTGAGGCCGGTACTCACCGTCGGCGAGTTCCGACTGCACTTTGTATAATATATCAAGCCATTCCCGGACATTGGACTGGTGGCGCCGCAGTGGCGCCGCCCAGCGAAGCCATCTTCGCTTGGCTAGATCTGTCTGGGTTGGGGTGCTAACACGCCTAGTATCGGTTTATTGTCTTGATTGACTTTGAGTAGTAAAACTCCGAATATTCCTTGACCAGTTACTGTTTTGGGCTGCGCACCTGTCACAGCGCCGTTGGACCAAGTTCCAATGTCAGCAGGTGTCCTACCTCTGTGGCCAAACATTAACCTTATAGGATACAATGCCGACTGTCTCGTAGTCGAACAAGCCATGTCTTGTTCAAAATTCCATGCCTCTGCAGCACTATCCAATTGACGGATTCGTAGACCTCAGTTGTCGAATTATGGCGGATAAGTGACACCTGCTACTGAGCGCCGCTTGATTGGATGCAGGATAAAGGATTAGCAGTCACAGGGTCTGCATTGGGCATGTAACCAATTACTCTCGCAAATGGCCCATGACTAGTACGTGACTAATGTTGTACACAAGCTTACACAATATATTTACACTCGCCCTTCTACAACTTCAATACAAGCCAGTCAGCAGCAAAGCCCGGATTCCTCCTACGCAGTTCCGCAGCAACACCACCGACAGCGCCTTGTGTTTCAACGCCACCTTGCCACACCTTGGGCCCTGCATAATGCGATATGAACCCTTCAGGGCCCGAGACCATGAGCAGGTTCTTACCTCGACTGCCTGCTTCGCACGTGCACGGACGTGCACCGTTCGGCTCAAACTCCGAGGCTGGCGCGTGGAACTTTTGATTGTGCGGCTGGCAGTCTGGCGCGCTGGGAAGCGTCGGCACTGCAGGCAAGCTTTGCATAACAGCTGCGATATGAGATTCGCGGAATTGACTGCTCTCGTCGTCAACGCCAACATGGATGCGCAGTCGGTTCCCGTAGCGTGCCTTCATCTCGTCCAGTTGTCGGCCAAGCGGGCTTGCGTCCGTAATGGGATGGCCGACTTCAGTCGGTTGCGGCCGAGGAGTGCCCCGAAACCAGTTCCACCAGGATGATGAGACGGGCCGTTCAGGGGCATCAGGCGCTTGCTCAAGTTCTTCTCGGCTCCTAATGGCCCAGAGCAGCGTGAAGTTTGCATCTTCACGGTTGTCCAGTACAGCCCTAGCCACTTGCATGGCTGGTGCCACTCCCGTGCCGCCAGCGAGGAATACGACGTTTTTCTGCGAGCCGAGCCGAGTGGCCACGTCAAAGCCCGGATGCGTGCCTCTCAGCCAGACTTGGCGCCCGACACCTAGACGGCCCAAGTACGTGGACATTTCGCCGCCTGGAATCGAACGCACGTAAAAGCGCAGCTTGCCATCTTCTAAGTGCTCGCCTTGCAGAGGTGGGAGAGGCGTGTAGTTTCGTGCGATTTGCACTTCTGGCTGCTTGAATTCCACGGACCAGAGCGGGTAGCGCCATGCTGCGGGCTTGGATGGGTTGGCGGTCAAGAAGCTCGGGCTTGGGTTTGGATGCTGTGGCGCAACGGTAAGGATGAAAGATGTCGCCGAAATGGCCTCTCGCGAGGTAATTGTATAAAGGACAAAGGTATCTTGGTTAAGGACCTTCTCTCGCGACGAGGGCGTGGTGAGATAGTATATGGCGCTGCCACCGATGAGTAGTATGGCGGCCACGGCAGGATTGAGAGCGCGAGCTAGTAGAGGCCTCTTTCCAAGTCCCTGATGTCTACCCGGCCCTTTTACGGAACGTCGAGTCGACAATTGTCGCGTGTATGATGCGATGGAAGGTGGTGAATGGGGTAGGGATTGTAAGGTAGGAGGTCCGGTGAGGCTGCGGGCGCATGCCCCTATTGCTCTCCGAGGACCATTCATCACGATCCGGCCGAGCTATGTATTCCGAGCTGGTATTGTTATTGCCGAATCATTCTCAAACGAAGTTTGTTGACTATAGTCTGGAGTGCTTATTGGCGAGGTCAGTGTACGTTTCTGGCGGACATGTTTTTTTAAGGCTAAGATCATGAGATCATGAGGCCGTTTTCTTGGCACGGAGTCACGTGTAGCATCGACATACAACATACAACAACCGGCATGTGCACCAAATGGTTTGCTGCTATAATGAGATGAATCCTCAGATTAATTCTACCTCAGTGTTTTTCTCCATCGTTTTTTGAGTGTTTGTACGCTGAGTCACCGACTTCATCAATGGGCGTTAATGTAGCGTAGCGAACACAACTCACAAGATGCAACTTTTCACAGTGCCACTGCTGCTAGAGTAAGAACTGAGACCAATTTGGACTCTATCACTTAATTCTTCAGAACGTATTCACTTCGAGATGCAGAGTAAAGGGCAGCTATGGTCAAGCCACTGTAAGCCAGGGTTCGATCACGTCCAACGCCAAGTATAAGCAGAGAATAAAAGAAAACTTACAAAAGAAATATGGGCGCCGCTCAAGCAGAGTAGTAGTGAGGCCGATGCTATTCATACAAAATCTTTCTCTATAGTATAATGTCTCTAAATATGCATCTATTTAATCGCTCCGTATTGCCTATAACCTCAGGATGCGTCGCTCTGGATCGACGCCACCTCGAAACATGTCTGCCACGATGTTCCCTTTGACAATGGTCTCCTCTATAATGCCTTCCACGTGCTTTGGCTCAACTCGGCCGTACCACAAACCGTGGCCCGCGAATGGATGCAGTGACCCATCCGCCATTTTCTTTCCTGGAGGAACATAAATGATGATGTTGCCCGCAAATTTGTGCCCGCCAATGTGGCTTATCAGCCCAACTCTTGCTGTGTTTTTCGCCACATTGACTTCGCCCTCTAATTGCTGTGCTCCCGTGTCGACCTGGACTTGTGCCGGTCCCTGCAGGACCTCGAGACCTTTCCGTTCAAGCTGCTTCTCAAACTCGTCACGCAGGAGGGGGCCTAGAATACCGCAGCGCATGTCTCGTCCACCATGGCCGCAGATGAGCACAAGAGTGTCGGTCACATCTTTGACGCCATGGAGCAGACTCTGGTAGGCGTCGTTGCGGGTGAGAATGTCGCGATGCACGGGTGAGAGGCCGTCGTGGGCGGAGTGCAGTTTCTCCGGCAGCAGATAGCCCTTGGCGAGGGCTTGAACGTGGTCAAACGAGACGCGCGGTAGAAAAGGCACGTATTTGAAACTGGGCAAGAGGTAGACGGACGTACTCTGTACCTCTGCGCGTGGCGGGACCGAGCTGGGTAATGAACTGTTGATAAGCGCAATGTTGTGAAATGGCTATTCGAAATTAGTAAGTGCAATCTCTGAGCAAAAAGTTCCAAGTATCAACTAACATCAGCATATGTGCCACCGCGGCCAAACAGCTCCTTCAAATCCGCTGCCAAATTGTCGCCACCATTCTCCTCTTCAATTTTAGACGGCCAGTCATCTCTGCCGGTACAAATGAGCACCTGCTCTGCGTAGCCCGCAATAACGCCATTCATTGGGCTCTTGTGATCAATGTCGAGCCCTTCCGGCATCGCGGGCATCTCCGCGCACTCGCATGTCGGCGACGGGCACGTAGGCACTGTCGGCAGGGGCGGCCGCTTAGAGGCAAAGCCGCGACACGCTGCCGCAGAGGCAAGCGAGGTCCTATTGACAGACTGCCATGTTTGGTGTGTCAATTGCCGCAACATGAGCCGTTGCGACATTATTGGCGACCCAGCTTGGAGTGTGTAAAAGGTGAAATTCTGATTACGCATGGATTACGGCGCCTGTGATTTGCCCAAGCTCGGAGACCGAATGGACGAGTACCGTCACCAGCATTACTAAGATTGCCACTTTAAAAATCTGCTGTGCAGCCCTAGTCAGCATAAAAAAGAGGCTTCTATTGTTTGAATTGATTTTTGAAGCATTCACGAATGTTGTTTCATCAGGCAAAAAAAAGAAATCTGTACGCAGCGTAGAGGAAAGTTGCGCGAACCGGGATTCGAACCCGGGACGCGTGCTTGGGAAGCACGCATGCTAACCACTACACTATCCGCGCGGGATGATGTCAACCGGGAATTTTAATCAGACTTATAACACCAAGCTGTGTGCCCCACTTGGCGCTTTTTTGGTCTCCGCTGGGGCGGTTGGAGCGAGCGATCCCTACACCAACTTGCATAAAGCCGAGACTATCAACTGAATATCTACTTCTTCAACTGTTAATTTCGGCGATACCACTTGAATATACAACTTATAGGTGACGTTGAAATTTCTTGGGGATCACGCTACCTGCTCTCGGTTTGCATCCTCTGATGGCACTGCCCGTCGTCTGCGGCGGAGTACAAGAGTTCGAATGTCGCCACAGTTGTCGAATGGAGGCATTGCCTGATTGCGAGCCTTCTAGAACTTCATCTCCGCCGAGCTCAGATCTGTTGCAATGGGGTAGCTTCCTTATTGGCAAAGGTTTGCAATCTAATTCCTGCTACTGAATCTGTAATTTTCTTCACGAGAGAAAAGTTCGTGCGTAGATGTTCTACTCCCCGAAGAGCCCCTTGCCTTCTGCGTTTCATGTAACTTGCCAATGACCCTTGGGCAGGTCGATAGCAAGTTAGTAATTGTGGTCCCCAAGCTTTTTATATCGACGGCGAGGAGCTCAATCTCGTGTTGTGCATCGTCCACCTTTCTCGAACTTGGCGTGAATGGCTAGTATAGCTTCTGTTACTGGAATCGCAAATGTAACGACACTTATCACAAGTTCAGCCATTTGTGGCAAGAAAAGCCAAGGCACTTTAGGAAAGAGTATGGCGAAATGGTAACGATGAGTGGCGGCAGTATAGTATATCTGAAATAAGTTGACGGGTAAACTTCTGCAAAGGACCTGCTCTTTCCGACGCGGTTCAGTCCTACGCCCAAAGCTACTCGAAGCATGGCCACGAGTCATCAATTGTTAAGATGTCATTCATTTCTACCAATTCATCTATCTCCCCTATGGCTAACGCAGTTCCCAACGTAGGGTTACTACACGCGCGTGAGGCGGCGCGGGGTAAGCGGTTCGCATTCTCGAACCATTTCACGAACCAATTCGAGCCAGACTGTAATTGGCTTGGAACTGTAATTATAATAAAACGGGAAAGCCTCGCAAAATGCTTTACTGGAAAACGCATCCGAGGTTTTCACACCAGCCAGAGTGCGGCCCAGCTGAGGGGCAACTCGGAACCTCTGGCGTGGAGCAAAGGACCTTTCAAAGCTCAAAAGGGGACCGCCCGCCGTTTGACAAGAGTCAGTTCGATCGGGATCCTGATGATGATTATTTTTCTTGATCTTGATTTCCAGGGCACTTGGTTGGGTGAGTCGAACTCTGTATCCTCCCCGACCAACCGCCATGCTGTCACACCTACCTACCTACCTAATAATGCGAGCCCACCGCTCTAGTGGATACACTTTGGCAGCCTTGACAGCTCCCTCAATCGCTTCGTTGACATCACTACATCCCACCTCAGCGATCCGCAAAGACCCCGCGACGAAAGCACGACACTATGGCGAGCAAGGTCGACCGCATCGTGGCTCGGCTGCAGCAAAAGATTGCCGACGGTGACTACTACGAGGCCCAGCAACAGACCCGCGTCGCCGCCTCCCGTCACATCAAGACGCAAAACTGGCCCGCCGCCATTGACATTCTCTCGAGCGTGGCCCAGTCGCTGCTCAAGGCTGGCCAGGGCGGCAGCGGCGGCGACCTGTGCGTCATGCTGGTCGACGTCTACAAGCAGGCCACGCTCAAGCCCGACGCGACGAACAAGGGCCGTTTGCTGACGGCGCTGCGCCTCTTTGACGGCGAGGAGCCCACGCGCAAGAAATTCATTACAGAAATAGTGGCGTACGTTTTTTTGCTGAGACTATTCGGTTTTTTTTTTTGATTCAATGTATAATTTACATTTCGGAATTGCTAAACCCGCCACCTAGATGGTCCTCCAAGTTTGGCGAGTACCCCGCCGGCGACCCGGAGCTGCACCACGTCGCCGGATCCCTTTACGCCGCCGAGCACGAAACATACGAAGCCGAGAAGCACCTCATTCTCGGCACGCGCGACTCGGCCGAAGTGCTCTTCAAGATGGAGTACGCCTGGTACAAGGAATCTGACGCGCACACGGCGCCCATGTACGCCGCGCGCGCCGTCCTGCCGTACCTGCTAATCGGCAACGTGCGCGCGGCCAACACGTGCTACCAGCTATTCACCAGTGCGCTGCGCGCCGACAACCCGGCGCTGGGCGTAGAGGACGTGTCGGCTTCGGGCGCCGATGTACGCGTGTTTCCGAGCCTGCCCCTGCTCAACTTCCTAGGCCTGTTGCTGCTGGCGGTGCAGCGCGGCGCGCCCGAGGTGTATCGGGGTCTGGTGTCCAAGTACGCGGCGCAGATTGACGAGATCGGCGGGTGGGGCGAGGCGCTGGAGATGATTGCGGAAATGTACTTTGGGATCCAGAAGCCGCGGCAGAGCAACCCGCTCATGGACATGATGAGCGGCCTGTTTGGAGGCGGTGGTGCGGGCGGCGCAGGCGGCCAGCAGCAACAGCAGCAGAGGAGGAGACCAGGTCTGGGTGCGCCTACAGCCGAGGCGCTGGACTAGCTGCTGCCCTGGCTTTTGTCCTTGGAGCATAGAGTAAATTCGAGCGTCATAATAGAGCCCCGATAGGCATCGACATGCTAGTGGTGTGCATGTACATAGCAGGCAAGATGCAAGGAATTTTCAACCTCGCGGTGGATCTTCCGGGTCAAACATCCAGTGGTCGTCAGCTAAAGCATTGACCTTGGCGCGTAGACTTGCTCGAACAGCCTCTAGTAGTTCTACACAGTGTCAGCGTCCAGTTGGAAAGCGCATACCGGAACCGAGTTCGTACCTTCGGGCTGGTCAGGGACTGCAGTATGGTTGATGCGATGCTGCTTCACAGCCTCTGCCAATTTCTGTCGCTCTTCTATGCTCCAAAATCAGTCCTAATTTTTTTTTTTTCAACCAAACAGGTCAAAACAAGGCAAACCTACGCTCCGTCTCATGCCTTGCCTCGAGCGCCATCTCGTCAATATCGTCCAACGACACCACCGGCGAGCCCTCGAGATCAATATCCCCGTTATGGTTGCGCACCACAATCTCGCACCGCTCCGCCTGGAGCTGCTGCAGCTCCTCTGCCGCCAGAAGCGCCGCCGCGTCGGGGTGCGTCGCTGCCGCCGCCGCGGACGAGGCGGATGTTGCGCTGGTGGCGCCGCCGCCAGTGGGCCGCCTGATCAGATGGCTGCGAAAGAGACGGTCTCGCGAGGCAGCGGGCGCCGCCGGTGCTTGGGACGACTGGTATGGTGCCGCGGAGGCTGTGCCTACTGTGCCGGCGCGCGCGCGCTGTAGCGGTGGCGGGTGGTGGTGGTGGTGGTGGTGGGAGCCGCTGATGGTGCGACTACGTTCGTTCATGTCTGTCGACTTTGATCCAATACGAGATATAGCTTGAAGGCTGTATTGTTTGTTTATGAGATGCGTGTGGTAAAAACAAAAAAGTACAGAGCAGATGTGCTCGAATTAGCAGGGGTAGTCGTTGTATGACGGGCCGCCCGGCGCTAACAACAATATTGGCGGTGGACGGCGGCCAACTTGGTGGGGCAAGGCCGAGCAGACGGGGTCAAGTCCCATTGATCACCATCAGAGGAAGTGTGAATATCGCTACAGTGCTGGTATTTACTGATAAATGGCGGAGAAGAGCATGTTATGTCGCCGGGTATCCAAAATCAACGCTTCCATGTTGCCAAAAGAACTATGCTAGAACTATCCAAGCAGTACCACCGCTATCGCATAACTACAGCTAGCTGCAGCTCGTACACAATTACCAGAAGAGCAATATTCATTTGCCTTGAACAGTCGTATTGAGAATGCCCACATCTCATACAGGCTAAGATTTTAGCCGTCATTTGCCGGTGTTCAAAGCGAGAGGTTGTACGAGTATTCGTCCTCCATATTTTGGGTGAGCCAGAGCACGACGGAGCTGCCAAAACAGTTAGCTGCCGTTCCCAGTTCATGTGACCGATTTCATATCAGATGAGGGAGCACCGGCATACCTAAAGCCTACCAGGGCGTTGCTAGCCAGCGTCTCGATGCCCATGCCCAGCGCGGGGAAGCCGACGCTCGGCACAATGTACTTGAGCACAAACACGGCCACGCCGCCCGCCATGCCGCCCGCCAGGGACGCGAAGCCCAGGAACAGCACCACGCGGGCCTTCCAAGCGACGCCGGAGCCGCTGTAGCTAAACGAGTCGGCGCTCAGGCGCTGCTTCTCGACCGAGTTGATGATGAGCATGCCGAGCGAGGAGAAGACGAGCGGCAGCCAGTCGACAAACTTGACGTGAATGTCGGAGCCGTTGCTGGCCGATTTGGACCACACGGCGGCGTCGAGCATGGTGTAAAAGGCAAGGGAAAACTGTTTCACACGGTTTGATCAGCGGTTAGCTGGACTGTTGCTTTTTTTTCTTTTTTCTTTTTCCTGGTTGGGTCGGAGCTGCGAGCTATTGCGCCGGGCCAGATCAGATGCGCCCGCGGCGCGGGCTGGGCGGTGGCGGCGGCGGATGAGAAAGAGAAGACATACCAGACCTCCGGCGACGTAGATGCCGGCATTACGAGCGCGGATGCTGTTGAGCCACTCGGGCTTGGCAAACTTCCAAAGACGGTCCTCCTCCATGATTGCCGGGCGCGGTAGCGATAGATGTTGGGGTAATCGTCGAGTGGGAACGGGCGTGTAGGATTCGAAACCTCCTGCTGCTCCTGCTGAAACGTGGTCTGTGATTTTCTCGCGGTTTTGGGTCGTCAGTCGAAGCCTGTCGTGTCGATGCAAGTTCGAGCTGTATTTACAGTCTTGGGGGTTGAAAGCGGTCGTCGCTGGAGGCTGGGGGGCGCTTCCGATGACGAAGCTGGCGGGCCAGCAACGGGTTCGCTGTAGTCACGTGTGCCTGAAACTTTTGGTTTGGAAAACGAAGTTGGGCATGCTGGCCAATAACGCGGCAGAAGGATAAAGGGGGTAGAAAAAAATGAACGGAATTTTTTTTTTTTGCCTTTCTCTCCTGCTTTTTCTCGTCAGCTCATCTGTAATGGAGCAATCCATGCAGTGACGTGCAGAACATGCTCGCCTGGATGGTCTGCACTTGTAAGTCCTGCGCTAATACAAATAACGTGGGTGACGGCGGGCGGAGGCATCGCGTGGGCTATTCGAGCATGCAGATAGACTCTGGTGCCCGATTTTGAATCCCGTGTATGATTGAATTCATACATGTCTACGTCCATTACAATGACAATAATGTGAGACTTTTGCGGCCATTGGAAATAGGCTAACTTGCCTTATCATCAAGGTACCTTACGCGGGAACAGTACAACTTGCTACTGATAGCGACATTCCCAATAATAATAAGCGTACTTTATACCGTCTGGAGTCCGCCCCAGTCCCACGCTCTCCTGGTCTCATCTCCCTCCGCAACACCCAGATTATCTGCTGCAGGAATCGAGTGCCAGACCTCGACTTCCGCTGGCAGGCTGTCAGCCGAGTGCGGTCCGGTTCCCCCAAAGAAAGCTTTCAACGCTGCGCCCTTTGCCACCTTACTAGACTGCGTCAGCGGCAGCGCCTCATTTTCGCCGAGCACCCGCAGCAGAAAAGGAAGCATGTAGAGGGGCAGTGCTCCGGAGACCTGCAGTGCGCTTCGGACGTCTCCCAGGGATGCCACTGCTGGTCTTGACGCTGCTGAGCTGCCGGGGCCGCTGTCCTGTACGGGGTGCTCCCGGATTATCGCGGCGCATAACTGCGGAGGATTGCGAAATGGCACTCCAATGACACAGGCCTCCGATATGTACGGAAGGCTGAGCAGCGCTTTTTCCACTTCAGCCGCTGGGAATTCCAAGTGCCCGAAACGCACATCTAAAGATTTTAGCTTGGGGCGCGATAATGTCTGATTCGTATCGCGGTGACGTACAGTCAATGTTCTCACGGCCGAGGATGTAGTACTGGCCGTCCTGGAGCTTCCCAAGGTCCCCAGTCTTCATGAAGCCGTCCGCGTCAAAGGCCGCACGGGTTGCCTCCATGTCCCCAATGTAACTGAACTCGCCGCTTTTAGTACGGACAACAGCATACAACGTAGCCGCAGGATATGAGATTTTCGGGATATGGCTTACTGGGTAAACATTGTCGCGCTTCTGAGCCTGATTTCACCCACGGGCTCACGGGATAGCTTCATCTCTACACCTTCCACGGGGACTCCGATACAACCCTGTACTCTGATGTTAACTCTAGACCGCGTCTCAAAAACGAAGAATACACATACTTCAGGCCCAGAGATACTGCTACACACTCTTATGCCACATTCGGTGCTTGCGTAAAAGTTTTCGAGCGGTCGACCTGTCAAGTCGACCCAGAAATTGGCAACGGCTGGATCAATGAAGTTTCCTCCGTTCAAAATTGTGGGCAAACCTCGGAACAAGTCTGAATATTTTGCTCTAACATGATCTGAGAGGGTGCCCGATGGTCCGATGATGGCATCTTTCAGGCTTGCTAGTGAGCGAGGGGCAAACATGGCGTGAGTGATGCGGTTGTTGACAAAAGCCTGCAACACGTCATCCACAGTCGCTTTGAAGCCGATGCAGTGCAAGGTGTGTCCGGTCAGAATCGGCTCAATCATTGTATCCGCGCCACCAATCCAATGGCCCGCTCGGTGGTTGAGGGAGGCGCTTCCCGCCGGGGCAAGGCGCTTGACGGCGAGACTCCGCCTGGGAAGAACTGCTGCCTTTGGAGGCCCCGAGGTGCCTGATGTGAGAAATACGATACCGGGGCCACCGGGATCTAAAGATTGCGCATCGTCGATTGCCACATTGGTTGCGACTTGCGCTTCGGCATTTGTGCAAATGGAGCACGAGGCAAACAAAAGCGAGTCATCGCTTTCGAGCACTGCTGCGGAAATGGCAGCAACCTTTGCATCACAGCCCTTGCCAAAAAGGATGCACGATGCTCTCGTCTTTGACTGAAAATAATTTGCCTCTTCCGGAAGGATACCCTCGGCTACATCAGCGTCATTAGTTACATTCTATAGTCACTCCTTCCCCAAGTATGTAGACCACACGGACTTACAGAGGGGCATGGCAGCGCCACCAAGGGCACGAATGGCGAAGAAGCCGACCAAAAACTCGTAAGCGCTTCGGTAAAATAGGAAGATATATGGAAACTCTTCCTTTAGCAATCCTCTCTGGTCCACCACTGTTTCAGGAAGCTGCAGGAGGAGACGCTGGCGCGTGGCGAGTATATCCCCAAGCAGATGCCCATAGCTTTTCGAGTAGCCCATGACATCGTGAATCATGGGTTCTGGGTCAGCAACATTTTGACTGGCAATGAGAAGCTGGACCAGCATTGGGTCCTGTGGAAAAGTTGCCATTCCCATGCTGGCGGCGGTTCTGACGTTGGGAAGAAGTGGCAGTGTAAGCTGTAGGCTGGGCCACAATGCGACAGAGGTATTCTCGGCAATCACCGCTAAAAGCTGAGGTTCTGATTGGATTTGCAGAAGAGAGGAAACGACGGCAGAGCGTTGCTTGCTTCTGAAGATGAATAGTCTCGCAGTGGTTCTACTTGGAAAGATGTCGTTTCCAAGAAACGATGATGACAACTGATGGTCCTATAGGAGGCGGCAGACTATTTCAGGACGTCTACGACATCACAACGTGTAATCCGTACAGATTACAAGTGAGACCTATCGGCTACAAGAACATCCGGCGTAGTATCGAGATGAAAAAGGAATTATTCAAGTACACTGACGCAAAGATGTGGAGCTATTGTCGCAACCCGATCGTGCGGCCCGCGAGGACTTTCTAGATCGTCCTACTGAACTAGGTCAATAGGTGCATGCGCACGATTTAATGGAATCGATCGCAACCTCTTGAGACATGTCCCTACACTCGGAGCTTTTACCTGAAGTCTCGGCAACGACACTGCATGGGCAGCCGCAATACACGGCAAAATTCGGGATGGCTGCTACACGGCAGAAGTACTCAACGAAGTACCTGTACTCGACGGCCCGAATATCAGGCACGCAGCTTGAACTTTGGCCGCTGAAGTGTATGAAACAGCACCACTTACCACTTGGCATAGTGGCTAGGTCATGACGTGCTCAGCCTTCATCTCATGCATGACGTGATTGACAATTACGACATGATGAGATGGAAGAAGTGACGAGAAACATTGCAGCTTGAGCTGGGGCGTGGCCGCTGTTGTGCTATTCGAGCGACAGGTGGGCAACCGGACATTTAATGCAGCCAGAAGGCTCGATTTGAGCATAAGCAATCATCTAGCAACAATACCTGTCATTTCGAAGAGAAACATTACCTACCTACCTTGATTTTACTAGAGAAGCTTTTTAGATTTATCTTAAATATTTAAATCATACTACTTTCCTGTTGTCGGCATACTGTAACCAGCGGTCAACATTATGCATCGGCGGCCCAGTTTACAGGGCTTCCGCGTTTGGGAGTTCGGTCTATTTTCTTAGTCCTGCAGATTCAGGGATTAGCAGTAATTTTAGACTTTTTCTTTTCTTTTCTTTTTTTCTTTTTCCATCTTTTTTTTTTTTCTTTTCTTTTTCGTGTCGGGAGTGAGGCACGTGCGAGTGCGAGTTAAGTCTAACCGCGTAACCCCAGGGAGACAAAACAGATGGCCAACACACGGAGTAGGGCTCATTCTAAATGATGGGGAAAAGGGGCAATATAGAGAGCAAACACCGTTATTAAAGTATCTGATGTATACAGAATAATATAGAGAATTTTATAGTATTTATCTTAGATTTTAAAACATATTATGTGTAGGGGAATACACTGCTGTTGCTGACACGTCTGCTTGAGCACCGGCGATCTGTTTTGTCCCCCTGGTAAGTGCGTGCAAGTCCTGATCTGTTGCAACATACATGTATGCGACAATCACTAACTAACTAGCTCCACCGGGTAAAGTATTCCTTTGCATGTGCGCCGGCTTCAGAGCGGTCAGTCGCAAGGATATAACCAATCATAGTATGAGCCGCTCAAGGTACTTGAGTTGTAGTGGTATCTCCTAGTTCATTAAAGTATCATCTTTGTCCAAAATATCGATGAGTACACTAAGATCTAGGTAATACTGGTGATAATCCCTGCATTTGTGTATCGTAGTACGGCCTGGTTATAAGTGGATAGGATTACTCTCTGGAGCCGCCGCACATCCCAAGGGATCCTCAGTTTCAAGACATATTGCCAGATGACTGCGAAAGTGTAATTGAACTCTTGTCTCGGCCGGTAGTTCCAAATCATGTTAAACATGTCTTGTAACAGAATACGGCTTGGAAATATTGCTTCGCCGGCGGGGCTCACTTTCTTGTGAATCGGCGATCGGGAACGTCGATGCTGCAGTTTTGCTTACGGACATTTCATCGTGGGGAATTTAACGGAGTCGGGCTAAGATAGGAGAATAGGCCGCTGTAGCTAGAGTTTTGTCGAGTATAAGAACTTCTGAAGCTGCGAGCTTAACCGAACTTGAGACGGTTACCACTTACCTTGTCCTCTTATCTTGTCACTGCTTTATACTTGAGCTTCAATCTTACAATTCCGCAACAATGGTATCAACTCGTCGGGTAAACATCTGCTGGCCGCAGCTCAACATTACCGTCACGGCTGAGATGCGCCACGATGTTAATCCCGCTTTGGTTGACCTGCTTTACGAGAATCTACCCTATCGCTCTCTCCAAAACCACGCCCTTGTGTCTGGAGACCACCTTTACCATCTGGTGCCGACGGAGAAGCTCATTGTAAGTAGCAAAAAGTTATACACCCTTTCCCAAAGAAAAGAAACCCCCCCTCCCAAAAAACAAAAACGACTAATGTCAACAATCAACTGTCTCGCTGCAGTACACCAGGGCAGACTACAAAGTCCCAGACCGAACCACCGAGCCGGACGGCACAGTGTTTCTCTCGGGACTCCAGCATCTAGCTGTCAAGTATGGCCCGCTCACAGAGTACCTACCTGCCGCGCCGTGCGGCAACATTGTCCCGGAGGACATGGAAAAGCTGCGCACCGCGGGCCGGGGCATCTGGAAGGCCTGCAACGAGACGAAGCAGATCATTGAGGTGATTGTTTGGGACGCCAACCAGCCCAAGCCAAAGGGGCGGATCCCCCTCGCGCTCGAAAGAGCTGGGGTTTCGCCAGAGATCCGAGACCTCGTGGCAGCAATTCATCAAGAGGTAAGCAGTAGCTATGAGGCTTTAGTTTTGAGCCTTTGGCTTCTTCTGCTCCTTGATGGGCATTTTCCTTCTTTGGTTCTTCAAACTCTTTTTGGCTGATTCTTGTTCTAACACACCACACTCAGACTGAAGCCTCCTGGTCAGGAATATCCAAGGATCTCGCCAAAGTTCATCAGGGGCTATCTCCTTCCCTAGCAGGCTCCAAAGGATCGTATTTTGCGACAATGGTATTCATCAATGGTGAAATCCGGCCGCTGGGGTACAACGTCTTGAACAACATTCTCAAAGTTGCAGCCACGCAGCCCAATTTCGACCTGGAGCAGCTCGCAGCGCTTTACACCGTCTTTGCCTCGGTGCCCTCCGAATTTGTCGGCTACACGGGAGCCAACTACCTCTTTGAGACGCACGAGGCCATCATGGCCATGATTAAGAAGTCTGTCCTTCAGAACAGGAACAAGGAAGACGCGCGGGAGGACCTTTTGGCCATGGTGAGCGCGTTTGCAAAGTACGTCAACTTGCTCAATGCCCAGAACCTGCACGTTTTCCCGTGGAAGCACACCAAGGAGTATCCTATTAGTGGAGTGAGCCAGCAGATGGATGTTGATTCGCGATCCTGGCTGGAGAGGTTGTTCGCGTTCGTTACCTCGTCGCTCGCGCCACCGTCGAAGTAGCGCTTCGGCTAAAGACTGTCTGAATCCTATTTCATTGGATCAATCGAGAAACCGCTTTATAGTGTCTTAGTACTATAATAAATTTTGTTCTGTTACGAATTTCATGTGGTAAAACTGTTCTGTATCCTCAGGAATAGTGGTGCTTGACTTCACTCGTGGCCAAAGTAGCAAACTGGCCATGTACCGCGATCCGTCGAAAATGATGACGCTCTCTGCTCAAACTTCAAGTTTGCTAAACAAACTATTGAATCCAGTGAACTGATACATGTCTCAGCGCAGTACCCAGCTAGCATGATGTCTCAATATCCGGCCAAGCCCCAATGCAAACTCTCAACCCTCCTCTGGGAATAGTCACATAGAGTAGGAGGCATGATTCACTTTTCATGTTTACCAAATATCACAGCTATTCAACAATTACTAAATAGCATAATAATAGAATATCAGAGATAGCACAATACCACTGCATCACATCCCATCACTCTGCTGACATCACACTTCGACAAGGCAACGCCTCCCGGCAGGGTTGGAAACAAAATACATCCTTCGCTGCATATCTTTACTCGAGAATCCCTCGCGAGTCGACACAGTAGCGTTTGGAAACTCCAAAAAGAATTTCGCAGTCGCCACGCGAAGCTCCATTCTCGCTAGATTCATACCAATACACACTGTATGCCGCGCTTGTTAGTAAACCCTACGCCCTGCTGGTTCGTTCACCACTCACCCCTGGGTCCCTTGCCAAATGGCATAAAAGCGTCAATCATGGCCCTTGTTGGCGCCTGCCAGCGATGGGGGTCAAAGTGCTCAGGATTCGGAAACACGACCGGGTCTCGATGCATGCTGTAAGGTTGTGCACAGAGTACTGTGCCTCCGTCGACTCGGTAGCCCGCAATGTTCGCTCCTTCTGGAGGAGTCTCGCGAGGAAGACCTGAAGGGGCTGCCGGGTAGAGTCGGAGCGTCTCATCGATAACATTGCCCAGAATTGGCATGCTACGCAGGCTGTCGTCGTCAAAATCGGGCGGCAGGGTCTTGAGCTGCTCGACCAGCTCCTCTTTGATGTCCGGTCGCCGGCAGACGGACCAAATGAGATACGTCAAGGTGCTCGCTGTTGTGTCGCTGCCAGCCAAGATATATCCCTGTGCGTTGGCACAGATCTCTTCAAATGAGATCTCTCCGTTTTGCTCCGACTGGCGTAGCTTTGTAAACAAGGTGTGGTGTGAATCGTATGCGTCCGACGACGCGAGCTTGTAATACCGGCTCAGGGACTCTTGAGCGTAATGACGTATCCGCTTCGATGCATCTGCTACAGATTTGAAGACTGGAACGGGCAGGGTAAAGGCCAGTGACGCCATCCAAGGGAACGCACTCCGTAGAGCACCCATCGGTCCGATACTCTCTATGAGATTCACATAGTCGTTTTTCTATTAAGAAATGGCCGTGAGTATCAGTATATCCCGATACATGATGCTTGATGCAAGTCAGGTACTTGCTTACCTTGCCCAGCTCGAGCGTATTGAATGATGTCCCGAAAGACAGTTCGCCAACGACGTCAGTGGCCAGGAACATATTCCATTTGAACACGTCTGCAACGCCTCTAGATATCTTTTCATTTTTGATCTTCTTGATGTATAGCTCAACTCGTGATTGTACCAAAGGAAACTGTGTCTTTAGAGAAGACACCGAAAGAGGCGTGCTCATAAGCCGCCGCAGTCGCCTGTGCGTGGTAACATCAGAGAGGGCAAAAAGAACAGGTGTGCGGACTGCTGTCAATCTCCTATAGAATGACGACTTTTTGAACGTTTCCTGGCTGTCGTAAATGTCTTTGACGGCGTCGATGTCTGTCACGTCCACCTCATCAGGGGCAATGCGGACCACCGGGCCTAGTGAGTTGGATCAGTTGGTGACTGTGACCGATACAAAGGCAAAGCTTCTCTCAGACTTTCCTCACGTACCGTATTTGAGGTGTAAGTCATGAACATATAAAGGTCTTTGCCCGGTGAGCCACTTGTATTTCAGCACGGCACTGGTCCAATTCGAGTACCAAGGGCCAGGTATTTTCGCAGTTCGCCTCGTGACTGGTTTCAAAACTGCCTGAGCATTGTGTTAGAATCAATGCGACGGTATATCTCCAGAGTGTTACACCCACATATACCAGTACCCCGGCCAGTAAGGCAGCTAGCAATTCACGCCAAATACTCATCTTTTGTGTCTTGACAATGAAAGAAACGCGCAGTAGAGAGGCACTGATGGATTCTTGGCACAAAATAAGAATGAAAGAGGCTGGTCCGGAAAGTCTTTATCGCTGGTGTTTGCTTTTCTACAAAGTACAGGTACCTCCGGATACTTCAGACGTCATTGACAGGGACAGGATAGCCATAAATGTTGCGGGAAGAGGCGGAAGCTGGTCTCACACCTATTGATCAGCCAGTTTTTGGCAACCGTGAGACATGCAGCTTTGTGTTCCGGCTTGAGACAAGCAACGCATGCCCGAGCGAATTCATCTATGACAACATGAGCACCACCAAAGTACGGATACGGGGCTCTTCAATTCCGAGTCATTCTTGTGGACACCATCCCGTGCGCTCTGGTACGAAGCGTTCTTCAAGTATGTGTATAAAGTGAAATGTCCAATCCATCGACAACAGGCGTCACAGAAAACAAGTTTGCGAAAATGTTTTACTTGGTGTCTATTGTTCTTCTTGTTCTGTTGCCGTGCGCAGCCGTGGAGTTTCTGACGTCGCGACCGCGAGACTTTCCTCGAAACGTTCCCGTCATTCCACTTTGGCTGCAGGCATACAATCAGATATTTCGAAAATCTCGAATCGCCTTTTATAACACCAAAGTGCGCCCGCAGGCGGAGAAGCATGGCGCCGTGGCAGTCTGGCAGGGCAACTGCTGGAGCATCGTCATCTCACGCCCAGACTATTTGGCGCAAGTCTTTAAGGATTCAAATAAAGACCTAGAAAAGAGCGGGATATGGTCACGAGTTCCTCGCAGCAATGGTGGCTTGCTATTTGGAGAGAACATCATAGACTCTGACGGCCAACTCCACGCTGATTTCTGCAACATCCTGAAACCAGCTTTATTGCAACGTTTCGCAATCGATTTCATGAGATCCGAGTCTTCTTGTCTTGCAAATAGGCTTCACGAGGCGCAGCAACTGGACGTCTCCGATGTGGGAATATCCATTGACTCCTTGGTCTGGCGCTGGGCGGTCACCATTTACTCACATTACTTCATGGATATAGACGAGTGGCCTCTGTCTTTTGAACAAACGTCGGCACAGAAAATAACTGCTCTCCAAAGCTCGAGTTGGATGGCAAGAGCAATGGTCATCTTCAATGTGACTTTCTCTTTACCCTGGCGGCCAGCCAGCTACAGGAAGGCCGCGGCTGTAATTCAGAAGTTGGAGGACACTCTAGTCGATATTGCCGAGAGCCGCAATTTTCCAGCATCTGGTACGAAGGAGCTGAAGATGGTCCACCATTTGGTTCGCGCACGCCACTCTGGAAAGCTATCCGACTTTCATTATCGGTCTAATCTCAAGCAGCTTCTTGTGGCGGGCCACGAGAATGTTGAAGCAGCGTTGCAATCAGCCATGTTCAATCTCGCCGTCCATGTCGACATTCAAGAACAGCTGCATGGTGAAGTGATGAACATGCTGCCGTCAGACTACTCCGCCGGGGATATTGACCGTCTCCCATTGCTTGCCGCTGTCATTTATGAGACTCTGCGACTCTATCCCCCATTGGGGACCCTGACGAACCGCAGGACTGTGAAGCCCATGCAGCTTGGCTCCGAAATATTGCTACCGACAGGGACTATGGTGGGATGGAACGTGCTTGGCGTTCAAACCGATCCGCAGGTCTGGGGAGAGTCTGCAAGAGAATTCGATCCTTCCAGATGGGGCCATGACATTGATAGCATCAAGAGCATGGCTCGCTCGAGCCAAGCGCGCGGCCGTTTCGTGCCTTTCAGTTTACACAGTCGCAGATGTTTGGGCAGCACTTTTGCACTATTGGAGCTCAAAGTTGCGTTGTGTGAGCTGGTTCGGAGTATAAAATGGAAACAACCAAAGAGAAAAGATTTTCTTTTTAATGAGGTAACTGCCGTCCCCAGGTGCAGAGAGATGTTGCACCAGAAGTTAAGAAGCTGTGCTAACAATAACAGTCATTTATAGTAGGACCCCACAACTGCAAATTTAAGATTACTAAGAGAATTTAAAGCGTGTAAATAGTTAAATGTTGGAAATTTAAAGATATCACCCTCTAACTTATAACATAAAAAAACACAGCCAGTGCATGAACGGCCGCTGGCGGGACGCTTCTACGAGGATATGGGGAGACAGCTTATCCTGTGACACTCGAAGGAGGTATTCTAGAGCATAGCCAACTCAATATTGATACTGGTCTCCAAGAAGGCAATGCCTAGCATAATCTCTTGCTATTTTGCATTTAGAACAACTTTAAAAAGTACGTCAACAAACTAATTACTGTATATGCAAGGTTCACTTATATGGGATCATCCCTGACGGAACTGCTCGACACTCATCTGACGAATCAGAGTTTGATTTTTACCAATTTCAAGGCCCCACCCGGCTCCGTCTTCGGCTTTGCGCAAGACTTGTTAGAGTCAGCCTGTTTCCCAAACTTCATCTAAAGCTTCACTTTTTTTTATTTTTTTCAATTGCGACCTGTCGAGCCTTGCGCGCCATGTCATACAGACCGGTTCGTCTTTTTTTTTACTCTTTTTTGCTAACCGTCTATCATTTCTGCTAACTCCCTTTACAGGTCGCCGCCTCTGCGCAATGGGCGCGCATACTTAGCCGAGCCAGACGTCCTATCGCGACCACGACGATTTCCGGCCAGCGTCTTCAACCCACAGCGTCCATTTCTCGACACGTGCAATGCCAGTACCGTAACATCGGAACAACAAGTGCCAACCGCGCGACTCTGGCCGAGACTTCTTGGGCTGCTCCACCGGCCGAGGAGAAGAGAGGGCCCCAGACTCTGACTGAAAAGATCATTCAGGACCACGCCGTCGGTCTGCCGGCAGGGAAGACTGTGCGAAGCGGGTCGTTCGTCTCAGTCAAACCATGGAGATTACTCACACATGACAATACGGCTGCCGTGATGGGAAAGGTATTAAAGTGGCCGGACTTTAAGGGTCTCAAGGACCCCAAGCAAATGGTGTTTGCCATCGATCACGACGTGCAGAACAAATCGGAGACCAACCTCAAAAAATACAAAATGATTGAAGCTTTTGCAGAGCAAAATGACGTCGCTTTCTACCCTGCGGGACACGGGATATCTCATCAGGTGATGGTCTGTCGTCCAGTTTGCCCGAGGCTAGACTGAAATACTGACCTGTCATCAGATTGAGGAATTATTTGTTTGGCCAGGCAAGCTCTGCGTTGGGTCCGATTCACATTCAACGAGTTACTCTGCGCTTGGCGCCGGAGGATTCTCTGTGGTGAGGACGGACGCTGCGGGCATTTGGGCGACCGGCCAAACTTGGTTCCAAGTTCCCCCAGTAGCCAAGGTCAATTTCACTGGTGTCCTTCCTCCCGGTGTTGCCGGAAAAGATGTCATTGTCGCACTGTGTGGACTGTTCCAAAGCGATGTGCTGAATCACGCAGTCGAGTTCTCCGGATCCGAAGAGACCATGGCAAGCATTCCGATTGACGATAGAATCTCGATTAGCAACATGTGTACTGAATGGGGTGCCCTAACAGGGCTGGTACGTCATTTATCTCATCTCTGATGTCGGTCCTTGCTAATGAACGTTTGCAACAGTTCCCTGTGGACAAGACTCTGGAGCGCTGGCTCCGTTACAAGGCGACGGAGGCGGCCATGTTTCCCGAACGCAATACTATCGAGCGCATCACGCACGAAAAGGTCGACGAACTCTACGCCAATCCCCCTAGGGCCGATCCGAACGCTCAATACGCCAAGCAACTTTATATCAACCTTTCCACCGTCTCACCATATGTTTCAGGCCCTAACTCTGTCAAGATTTCAACACCTCTGAACGAGCTTGCGCCCAAGAAGATCAAGGTGGACAAGGCCTACATTGTGTCGTGCACCAATAGCCGAGCCTCTGATCTCGCTGCTGCTGCCAAGGTCTTCAAGGACGCGGCCAAGGCCAACGGCGGCAAGATTCCCAAGATTGCGGACGGCGTCAAGCTGTACATCGCTGCGGCTTCGGCCCGCGAGCAGGAAGCTGCAGAGGATGCAGGCGACTGGCAAGCGTTGCTTGAGGCTGGCAGCATCGAACTGCCCGCTGCTTGCGGGCCGTGTATTGGAATGGGAGCCGGTCTGTTGGAGCCTGGCGAGGTGGGCATCTCTGCCTCGAACCGCAACTTCAAGGGACGCATGGGCAGCCGGGATGCGCTGGCTTACCTCTCGAGCCCCGAGGTTGTCGCCGCCAGCGCACTCAACGGCTTCATCTCAGGGACGGACGCCTACACGGTGCCGGAAGACTACAAGGGCGTGGAGCACGGGTACGGCACTGGCGCGCCCGAGACGACGGAGAGCCAGCTCGGCAGCGTCCTCGAGCAGCTCGAATCCCTCATCGACCGCGTCGAATCCTCTGCCAGCGGCGATGAGTCCGTCCAGGGCGGTACCCAGATCCTGTCCGGCTTCCCCGAGAAGATATCCGGCGAAATTGTCTTTTGCGACATGGACAATCTGGACACGGACAACATCTACGCCGGAAAGTATACGTACCAGGACGACCTCACCAAAGAGACCATGGCTCAGGTGTGCATGGAGAATTACGATCCCGAGTTTCGCCACGTTGCCAAGCCCAACGACATTTTGGTGTCGGGCTACAACTTTGGCTGCGGCTCGTCGAGAGAGCAGGCCGCCACGGCGCTGCTGGCCAAACAGATCCCGCTGGTCGTGTCTGGCAGCTTCGGCAGCATCTTTTCCCGCAACAGCATCAACAACGGGCTGCTGGGCCTCGAGGTCCCGCGGCTGGTGGAGCGCCTGCGCGCCGTCTTCACCGACAAGGTCACGACGCGGCGCACGGGCTGGACGCTCACGTGGGACGTGGCACGCAGTGTTGTCCAGGTCCAGGAAGGCGAGGGCGGCGAGCAATGGGAGGAAAAGGTGGGCGAGTTCCCCGCGAACCTGCAGGAGATTATCGCAAAAGGCGGCTTGGAGAAGTGGATCATGGACCAGATGGCGAAGGAGTAGCGAGATACCAATTGAAAGGAGTTGTTTACGGGCTGCAAGTCTTTTGGATATGGCATCGTCTGGGGTCTGAGCATATTCAGTTATGTAAAGCAATATATTGAAGCATTTTGCGGACATGTCACGGCACCACCTGAGCCAGGGCAGAATGACTGTAAGCTAGGAGTGATGAGAAAGGGAGTGAAATGCATTGTCCGACCAACCAATATGGGTTATATCTATGAGTAAAACTTACTCAGCTTGGCGTGTTTTTTGTGACAGCCGGCGTTGTCGTCGGCCACCTCACAGAGGACGCAGCGCGCGCCTAGTTGCCGCCAACTCAAGCACATTCACCATAAGCTGGTATTCCGTCCCCAAGAGTTTTGTAGTAGCTTGTTGCATCGAGTGAAAAAGTAAAAGGCGTTTATATAAGTCGCACTCATACCGGCAACCTATGTTCAAAGTATCCACAACAGTTCTACGCCGATCGTACGATGAGCACAAGTAGCGAACGGAGAAGCTTGATATATATTGCCAAGGACTCAACTCAGGCAGATTCGGTGGGCGTGCCTGTGTAAAAAAACCCCGTGTCTTTACTCCTGGCCCTAACCGAACTAGGTTCCCCTTGTGCTTTACATTAAATCAAATGTATACAGGGGATTATCCGCCACTAATGACTGCACCATCGCCAACGCTAAGCGCCATTGCCCGACATGTTGTCAAACCGAGACGAAACACTCCCCTCTAAACTGCGAATTAGAAGCAAAGACAAACACTCCGGCACAGAGCCAACAACAAAGCTCCTATACACAATGCCGCCATCCTGCGAGCATCCCAGCCCTTGCACCACCGCGCTATCAAGTCCGACGAGAGCATGCAAAGCATGAAGCTCCGAAGCTCCATGACAAAACCGTCACTTTCGCAGTGGAAGTGGAAAATGATTCAGCGAAAGACAAACGAACAAGGAACCGTGTGATCAACAAGTCTGTATTATGGCAAAGACCTCTTTGTCTCTCCTGATTAATGTAACAAGCAACACAAGAAAATTGCCCATTTTGGAAGCCCAAAACCAACCCCGAAAATCAAGAGTCTCCCCTCGCAATGCTATGCTTAAACCCCTCCTTCCCATACTGATAAGTTAAAAAATAAATCAAAATTCAAAGCCCTGCCTGGTATTGTGGTATAAAGTTCAGTGCCGATCACGTCGGCAACTGTATTAGAATCATGAATGTGTGTTCGAAACTCGATTCGGCCAAACGCAGCCTCTGAAACAAAACTCGTCAACGAGTCAGAAGAAAAGAATATTGGTGAAACATGATAAGTATTGTTTTCCACGGCGGATGCGCTCCGGTGTTTGGGCTGTTTTGTTATCCTTTGCAGGTTCGTCGTGTTTCATAACCGTGCCGATCAAGAGCGCCACCAGTTCCAATGGCTCGACACGGTAGACGGCGAAAGAGCCTAGGAGCCATCTCGATGTGCATAATGGCGATGTTTGCTGAGGGAACATCGAAATCCCCCGAGTTTTGTTATCTCTGCGAGGTGAATAGTATTGCTTTCATCCCTTGTCGTAAAATGTCGTAATGTAGGTATGATCAGAGAATATAACCCCAGCCGCTCATTCGCGAAGGAGGCTCTTGACACGCTCGATGCGGTTTATCGCGCTCTCCAGCCGATCAAGCCGCCTCTTCTTATCCGCATCCCGCTTCTCCAACTCTCCCACGCGCTCCTCGAGCTTGGCGCGCGCGCGACGCTCATCCGCCACCATCTCGTTGGCCTGCTCAAACAGCGCCGCGCTCAGTTCCTCCATCTCCTTGCTCGTGGCGCTGAGGCGGCCCTCGGCTTCCTGGCGCAGACCCTGCTCGCGGGTGAGCGCCTCGAGGAGGTCCTCCGTCATGTGCTGCGCGGCGGTCGGCGTCGTAGGCGTGGCCAGCAGCGAATCGCCGCCGCCGCCGCCGCCCGGCATCGTCGTCTGGAGCTTGGGCGGCGGCTGGCTCCCGCGCAGGCTCGAGGTGGACGGTTTGCGTGAGTAGAGCAGCGCCGAGATGCGCTCGGTGCTCTGTTGCAGGTAGGACGAGGGGCTGCTGCGCGTCGTCGGGCTCTGCGCTGCTGATGTTGGGCCGCGGCGCGGCGGCGAGGATCGCAGGCGGGCCAACTCGACCTCGTACTCGGCCCAGCGGTTGACGGCCATGGCGGCCTTGTCGTTTAGGGCGCGCACCTCGCCCTCGAGCTCGGCTATGCGTGCCTGCGCAGCGGCAAGGTCCTCGGGCGGCGGGGGCAGCGGCACGTCGGAGCCGCAGCTCGGGCAGTGGGAGTTGTCGGCGGCGCTGCCTTTGATGCTGATAGATTGTTGCGCGACGGTAGCGACCATTGTTGCCGTCATGATGGTGCTTCGTATGTGGGGGGTGTATAGTTGTGACCAGAGTGGCGGCTTGGTTCGGACGGGCAGTCGAGGGAGAAGAGTTGTCGACTCGGTTCGTAAATGTATGGTGACGACGACAACAAGGACAGCAAACGACGGAGCGACCGAAGGTCTGTACGAGGACGGCTAAGATGAGATATCCGCTGTGGCGTGGGCCAGCAGTCAATAAGCTGGAGCCGTTAAAAGCGTTCGTGCAGATGGCAAGCCTCGGTGCGGCGACGTCAAACGGGCCGGCAGTGGATGACGGATGGGTCTTTTTATTGTCAAAGCTTGGCCCGAGTCGACTGACATGGGCAGGTTTAAAGGCAGGCCGCCTGCTGAGGATTGTTCTTCGTCTTCTTTTGTTTTTGTTCTCTGTTATTCTCCATTTATTTTTGATTTGATCATTTCTTCTTTATTTTCATTTTTTGCAGCTTCTTCGGTGCCCTAGGCGTCCTTATCCGTGCCCTCGTGTCAGGAATGTACGCTCAAATCCGCTGCAGGGGCTGGAGCTTGCCGAGTCGTGGCCACGGTGGACTCTTTTTTAGCCTCTTTTTAGCGCGTTATGACCCTGCACATCCTCTCCTGGCACCCAGAACCTGCCCAAGAATGCAGGTACCTAGCCGCGATGACATAACGCACACTACTCTCTAGCAATATTCGTTCGGGCATAACAAGGTCAGCACGGCTAAAAATATTTCAATTGCTCCTTTCAACTTGATCAATTTCTTCTACTTCGGCTCGTCATCGAGGAGTATAGTACTTGTTTCAACCCCCCGGCGCATCTTCCCTTCGAATCGGCATGGCGCATCCGTTTGAAAGCCGTCACAGAGCCTTCCCCCAAAGGTGCGTGCGCGTGTCTGCGACGCCATGATGGAGTCGGTGCAACCCGGCCCAAGTGCAGGTGCTCGACTCTTTGTCAACCAGTTCCGTTGAAAAGTGAAAATGACCTCAATGTGATCGAGTGAAAACTAAACAAAGGCCCTCACAACCCTGCACGCTTGAGGTTCAATGGTCTGGCTTTGGGCAATCTTCATTGGACGGACTGCAGCCCAGCAACGTGGTTGCTGCCGCCCTGCCCGCCTCACCCTTTGCGCTCAAGTCGTCAAAGTCGACACAGTGTTTCTTTGCCCGACGACAGCGCATATATTCTCGCCGTTCAAGTGCAGCAAAGCTTGAGTAGTCCCTCAACTCGGCTTGGCAACCTTGCGCAGTTCGTTTGCGCCCGTCTCAACATCCTTAAACTCCTTCCAACTGACGGGCACCATGTCGTTGCCCGCCTCACTGGTCGCCATGATGACGCCGAGATCGTTTGACGCCGTCGAAAGGTAATAATTGGCTTGGTCTCCCAATGAAATCTATACATTCTCGTTAGCATGACCCATATCTCAATCCACATACCCCGTTGGAGAATCAACAGTCACGTACTACTTGGGCCCGGACAATATCGCCAGGCTTAAACGACTCGGATATCTTGACCTTGTCCTTTTCCGTGGCACGCACGTCCTGCACGCGAATCACGCCCTGCCACTCCGTCTGCAGCACCGTGTCGCCGACCTGCTGAATCACGACAATGGCTTGCTTGGGCATCAAACGGACCACGCGCGCCAGCACAATGTTGTTGACGTCGGGAAGAATCTCGCGCTTGCGGCCATGTCGTGCGACTGCAATGGTAGAGAGCTCGTCGGAGGCCGGCGCCGTAAGCTTGTTCAGTCGTTTCGCGGGGCCGGGTGCTTTGGCGGGAGGGATGACCGTCACATTGCCCATCAACGATGACACGACATTCCCTTCAAAAATGTGTGTTCCAGCGCCAGGCGCATATTTGGACACGGGGCCGAGGACTCGGCCCGGAATCGCAAGGCTCGGCACATCCGCAGTAGCCATGGCGATGACGACGACTTGTTCGAGATTACTGCGCTGAATTATCTCGTCCGGTCGTTGTTTGCTGGCCGGTTCCGACACTTGCTACGGAAAAGCTCTGCCAGCTGTCACGGCAGAAAAAAGCCCACCGCCAAAATGGGGCGATCGGTGCGCGGCGCCTACAATCTCCGTGCTTTGCTAAGCAGTTGGTAAATTTAGTATTGGGTAGCCACCAGGCTGCATCAGTGGTACGGTATATCGCACCAGCACGTCGCCTGTCCCTTCGTAACCATTTGTGAAACCTGGGCCATGATGAGCAAATCAAAGAGGCATCTTGCGGCTCGTCGCACGACATACAAGTGGTAGGCAAGAGATCCGCCCAGCTGCTTGCCAAGTATACCACAACTCTGAAGGGCAAACTCCGTCGCTGATGAGGCGCTAACTTAGTTTGTCTGACAGGTTCTGGGGCTGGAACTCGCTGGCCTAACCCCGACCGGCCGAGAGATTTTACGTGTATTTGCCACCCGCTCTTCATTGATTCTTGACAATGGCAGCGTTAGCTGCAACTATACAGCCCTGATCACTGGTCGATTACCCAGTGTCACATCCCCGCATCTCCGGCACCTCCGGTATGTCGGGTGGTGGCGCGTCATACGAGAAGTTGTCGCATCAACGAGGCAGGCATAAATGAATGCTGCCGCCATGCCGCTCTGCTGCTTCATCAGTGAATATTCAGTGGGCCGACCCTGCGGTCCACTGGACCGGATCTCGTACCCTCCACACCTTCTTCCATGACTGTTGGCCGATAAGGATTTGCACTGCACTTTGCGGTGAAGGAAGTCTGAATGTGCGGAAGCGGCAGCGAGCCTAAACCAACAAATCCGGGCTTACAGTTGCTCCTTGCAGATACATGCTGACTCGCTCTTCTGCACCTTCCTTTGCTCTCTGCACTGTCAGATTCATGACACTGCATTCACGACCTACTTGTGCTCTGGTGAGCGTGCGTGAGTCGCTATTAAGAGCAGCAGGTAAGCCGTGTGTTGTCACGCGCGAGAATGAAGCTGAACCTGCGCATGCTTGGCCACGGCACAGCCTTGCTTTCTGGCTGGGAGAGGCAACCCTCCTTCTGCGCAATGTGGGGGATCGGGCTTGGCTTGTTTAAAAGACCCCGGAGAATCGCCCCAGGCACCCAGGGTACCGTACACAGATCGTGGTGTAGTGGCGCTCTGTTGGCAGACCTTTTGTTCCGGCGGGCAACTCTCGTCCAATTAACGCCAGAATTTAAGCATTTTATTAGTGCCAGTTCCCGGTGCCTTGGAGCACCTATACCACTCCTTCTAATTACTGAAGGTAACTAAATAAGTTCCGTTTTGCGGAGTGGATTCGTGGCGACCGCTACTAGCGAGTTGCGGGCGGACTTTGCCTAGGCCCGGACAGTATGACCGGGTACCAGTTGCTGTTTCGGTGCCGTACCGGCATGTTTTTAATTTGCTGGTTACTCTCGCTGCTGACCTCTCTATGATTTTCCTGCGTCCTGTCCTTTCTTCCCAGAAACAATATTTCTGCCAGTGACGCGGAATCCGAGTACGACTCTACCCCTTCTCTCTAACAGCTGCTCATTGTATTCTGGTCAAGCGCCAGACGAAAGCTTAGACCCTTTCGCACTCTTGGACGCCCATTGCGCCAAACGGAATTGAAGACGCCACCAGCTGAAGAAACGTCGCCTCCCGCATGGGGTGGCCTGTTGGTCGAGCCTCACTTCTTCAACAGTGGCTTTCAACCGCTTCCGCTGTCCCGCATAAATCTAGCCGCGAGTCTCGGACTACGGCTGCACAATGGCCGATCACCCGGGAAAGGATCTTCAGACCCCGGATGCGCTCGCAGCCACGGCCGCTCTGCAGGATGAGCCCGCTTCCGCTGTCGATGCACCCAATACACAGCCCAGCAACCACAGAGACAGCGCTGAGTCGCAGAGCGTCGAGAATGAAAAGTCGCACGCAGCGTCCGGAAGCCTTGAGGAGAACGAGCTAACGGCCATCCAAACCAACGCCACCGATGCGAGCGTTGGTACGACCGCCACAGGACTGCCACCACAAGAGAAAAAAACGTGGAAACAAAAGCTGAATCCGCTACGCTGGGGAGCTATTCCGGAAATTCCCCAGGAGCGCATTGTCTCCCGCGAGTATGGCGCGAGCATTTTTAGCAAGCTCTTTTTTAACTGGATGACGCCTCTCATGACGGCAAGTTTGCATCCTCTAGCAGATGCCTATCACGGCATATACTAACTAACCATGTACACAGACCGGATACAAGAGACAGCTGCACGAGCGTGACCTCTGGGCCGTGAACCCCGATCGCGGGGCCGAGGTACTAACCAACAAAGTCAGAGCCGCTTTCAAGCGCAGAATCGCAAAGGGCACTAAGCGTCCGCTGCTGATGGCCCTCTACGACAGCTTCACTTTCGAGTTTTGGCTCAGCGGATTCTGCGCCTTCATCTCGACCATGCTTCAAGTTATTGCGCCCTTTACCCTCCGGTACCTGATTCAATTCGCTACCAAAGCCTACTACGCCCACGTCCAGCACACCGATCCACCACACATTGGCAAGGGAGTCGGCCTCGCGATTGGAATCACGTTGATGCAGGTCGTTGGAAGTCTCTGCATTGGCCATTTTATCTACAGAGGCATGATGCTGGGCGGCCAGAGCCGTGCTGTCCTGATCGGCATGATCTACGACAAGTCAATGGTCATTTCTGGCCGGGCCAAAGCCGGTACTTCGAAAGATCCCCTGTTACCAGAGGAAGGTGGCACTGAAAAGCCCGATGACGACAAGATTGATGCGAAAAAGACGAAAAAGGAGAACAAGCCCCAAGGTGCCAAGCCAAATGAGATTGGCTGGGCAAACGGCCGCATCGTCAACTTGATGAGTGTCGACACCTACCGTATCGATCAAGCTTGTGCTCTGGGCCATTTCATCTGGACAGCGCCCGTGTCTTGTCTTGTGACTCTGGTTCTTCTCATTGTCAACCTGACTTATAGTGCTTTGGCCGGTTTCGGCCTCCTCGTGCTTGGCGTACCACTCCTCACAAAGGCCATCAAGAGCCTATTTGCTCGCCGCAAGACTATCAACAAGATCACCGATAAGCGCGTATCCTTGACACAAGAAATTATACAATCAGTCCGCTTTGTCAAGTACTTTGGCTGGGAGACGGCCTTTCTGGAGCGCCTGGCCGAGATTCGCTCCAAGGAAATTTATTCTATCCAGATTCTGCTGGCCACGCGAAATGCCATCAACTCTGTCAGCATGGCTATGCCTGTTTTCGCATCCATGCTGTCATTCATCACCTACCGACTAACCAACCACGGTCTTGCCCCCGCCGAAGTCTTTTCTTCGTTGGCTCTCTTCAACAGTCTTCGAATTCCGCTCAATCTCTTGCCCCTCGTTCTTGGACAGGTCATCGACGCCATGTCATCTATTGGTCGTGTAGAGGAATTTCTTCTCGAGGAAGAACAGGAGGAAGATATTGTCGTCAAGACAGACGGCAAATACGCTATTGAAATGAACAACGCATCCTTTACCTGGGAGCGCACGAAGAACAAGGAGACTGAATTGCCTCAAGACCCCAAGGAAAAAAAGGCTGCTGCTGCTGCTGCCAAGGAGGCCAAGGCACAGCTCAGTTCTGCAGAGCCCTCTGAAGAAGACGTACTGAAAGAGGCCACTCGCGGTGAAGAGCGACAACCATTTAAGCTCCAACATCTCAATTTCACCGCGGGACGAAAGGAGCTCTTGGCCGTCATAGGCTCTGTTGGCTGTGGAAAGAGCTCTCTTCTTGCATCATTGGCAGGTGATATGCGCAAGACGGAGGGTGAAGTCGTGTTTGGCGCCTCGAGAGCCTTTTGTCCTCAGTATGCTTGGATTCAAAATACCTCTCTGCAGAACAACATCACCTTTGGAAAGTCGATGAACAAGCCCTGGTATAGAGACGTCATTGATGCCTGTGCTCTCCAATCCGATCTCGACATGCTGCCAAATGGCGACCAGACCGAAATTGGTGAGCGCGGCATCACCATTTCTGGTGGTCAGAAGCAGCGTCTCAACATCGCCCGCGCCATTTATTTCGATGCTGACATTGTCCTGATGGATGACCCTCTCAGTGCCGTCGACGCTCACGTCGGCCGTCACATCTTTGACAATGCCATTCTTGGCCTCCTCAAGGACAAGTGTCGCATCTTGGCCACGCACCAGCTCTGGGTCCTGAACCGCTGCGATCGCATCATTTGGATGGACGGCGGCAAGATTCGCGCCATTGACACGTTTGACAACCTCATGCGCGACGAGCAAGGGTTCCGCGCCCTCATGGAGACGAATGCCGTCGAGAAGGAGGCGGACGAAGAGGAAGCAAGCCTAGAGGAGGCTTTCGAGGAGGGAGAGCAGAAGCCCAAGGTGGAGCGTGTGGCAACCTCGGCCGAGGAACGCGCTAAGAACAAGAAGAATAAGAAGCAGGCCATGCTCATGCAACAAGAAGAGCGAGCGGAAAAGTCCGTTCCGTGGTCTGTCTATGCGGGCTATATTCGGGCGTCTGGCAGCATGTTCAACTTGCCCTTTCTTGCCTTTGTGCTTATTCTGTCTCAGGGCGCCAACATTGTCACCAGTCTGTGGCTGTCGTGGTGGACTTCTGACAAGTTTGGGTACACGGATGGCGTCTATATTGGCGTCTACGCCGCCCTCGGCGTCAGCCAAGCTTTTTTTATGTTTGCCTTTGCCGTGCTGCTGACTGTGATGGGCACCAATGCTAGCAAGAGAATGCTGCGGGATGCCGTCACGCGTGTGCTGCGAGCCCCCATGTCTTTTTTTGACACGACGCCGCTCGGCCGCATCACGAATCGATTCTCGCGTGACGTCGATGTCATGGACAACAACTTGACGGATGCTATTCGCATGTTCTTTTTTACTCTCGCAAACGTTACCGCCGTTTTTATTCTCACCATTGCTTACTACTACTACTTTGCCGCCGCGTTGGTTCCCCTGTACATTCTTTACATGGTTGCGGGAACCTACTATCGGTCGTCTGCCCGCGAGGTCAAGCGCTATGAATCTGTGCTTCGCTCCAGCATGTTTGCGCGCTTCAGCGAGGGTCTGAGCGGCGTCTCTTCCATCCGAGCCTACGGTCTCCGCGAGCGATTCATGAATGACCTACGAACATCGATTGACCAGATGAACGGAGCCTACTACCTCACTTTTGCCAACCAGCGCTGGCTCTCTGTACGGCTGGACATGATTGGTAACCTCCTCGTGTTTGTAGTGGCCATTCTCGTCGTCACGTCTCGGTTCACCGTCAGCCCCTCAACTGGCGGCCTGGTGCTCAGTTACATGCTGTCGATTGTTCAGATGCTGCAATTCTCCATCCGCCAGCTTGCCGAAGTCGAAAACGGCATGAATGCTGTAGAGCGTCTGCGCTACTATGGGCACGAGCTAGAGGAGGAGGCTCCTCTGCACACGGTGGATGTGCGGCCGAGCTGGCCGGAAAAGGGCGAGATCAAGTTTGAAAACGTTGAGATGCGCTACCGTCCGAATCTGCCGCTTGTCCTCAAGGGCCTTTCGATGCACGTCCAGGGCGGCGAGCGCATCGGCGTCGTCGGACGCACCGGCGCAGGCAAGTCGTCCATCATGAGCACGCTCTTTCGTCTCGTCGAGATTTCCGGTGGCCACATCACCATTGACGGTCTCGATATTTCCACCATTGGCCTCGGCGACCTGCGTAAGCGCCTTGCCATCATCCCGCAAGACCCGACGCTCTTCCAGGGCACCGTCCGCTCCAACCTGGACCCGTTCCAGGAGCACGACGACCTGGCGCTGTGGTCCGCGCTCCGCCAAGCCGACCTCGTCGGCGCCGACGCAGCGTCCCTCGACAACGCTGACGGCGACCGCGCGGCCGCAGCGGACCCGTCTTCATCAACTTCGCGGATTCACCTCGATAGCATCGTCGAGGACGAAGGGCTCAACTTTTCGCTCGGCCAGCGGCAGCTGATGGCGCTAGCACGTGCGCTGGTGCGCGGCGCGCAAATCATTGTCTGCGACGAGGCCACGTCGAGCGTCGACATGGAAACGGACGACAAGATCCAGCGCACCATGGCGGCGGGCTTCCGCGGCAAGACGCTGCTGTGCATCGCGCACCGCCTGCGCACCATCATTGGCTACGACCGCATCTGCGTCATGGACGCGGGACGCATCGCGGAGCTCGACACGCCGGCCAACCTGTACCGCAATCCGGGCGGCATCTTTCGGGGCATGTGCGACCGGAGCGGCATCAGCTTTGGGGATATCGAGATGGCGGCGCGGACCATGGCGGCGATTGATGGCAGCACCAGCTCGGCGCCGCGGATTGCGGAGTCGAGTGTTTAGAGAGCAATGATATGATTTGGAGAGAAAGGCAGTCGCCATATATAAAAGTTTGCATGCTTATAATCAGGGTACATGGAGCATGGGGTAATTGGATTCGAGGATTGTTGCTCTTAGATATCACAAGCAAATATACAGAATACATATTCTCAGATGTCATCACTGTAACACGGGTTCGAAAGGTGCACTCGTGTGACTTGATGGTCAAAGCTGTGAGGTTTGCTGGCAGGCGCGCTAGTAGAGCCCTGCTTCCTCTCCTTGCAGGACATTTCATGATCTTTTATTTGTCCTCTTTTCAACAGATGGTCGCTGCTGGGTTGCTATAAATCCACTCGGTCGGGCTTCACCGAGTATGACCTGCTCTGCCGCGTCGAGACGCGGCAAAAGATCGAGAGCAGCGGGAACAAGAAGAAGGAGAAGGGAGTCAGGCCTTTGTCGTCAAGCTGCAACCCGCCGCGTCGGCATGGATTGGAAGGTCAAGAACGTGTACTTATACTGGGTCTAACTGAATCACCTGAACATGCAATGTAGCATGTATGTCTGCCCTTGGGTCGCTTCAATTATTAATCGTCGAGCAAGACTGATCTGCTCATCGAACAGCATCTACTGTATAGTTATGGTACAACCCATGGTCTCTCCCCAAGTTCTCCTAACTAACAAGAGTCGAAAGCTACTGGTTAGTAATACTAGCCCTAGTTTCCGTGAATAAAAACGTAGAGATGAAATAAAGGGGATAGCAGAGAACAAGACAACACCTTCTCCGGAAAAGAAAGATAACAAACGAGCAAACAAGAATCCAATCGTTATTCAAGAATAGAACGCCCCTTTTAAAAGCTATATGGTGTTATATGTGCGAGAGATGCGCGGCGGGTCTCTATGGCGCAACTTATGTAGGTTGAAGTCTATCGTCGCGATCCCGACATGCTTTGTGGAGGGAAAGCTGAGGGGTCCTCGGCAAGTAAATCTTCGAGGTAGGCGCTGGGGGCTCTTTGGCCAGGTTGAAGAGGCGCGGCGAGGTTTATCGACGAGGTGCTGGCATCACGGCGGGCGTGAAACATGGGGGACTCGGGCGGGGAGCCACCGAGATTGTTGCGGGAGCCATTGGCGTAGTGGCCAGACGCCGGGTTGAGATTAGCCATGCCGATAGACTGGCTCTGCTGGTGAGAGGCGGCGGCGGACCCGGCATAGAAGCCCGAGGGCAGGTAGGCAGAGCCGCGGTTGCCGGCGGCACCGCTATTGGCGGCGGTAGGGGAGAAGAAGAGGTTTGACTGGCTGGGGTTGTTTGAGGGATCAGGGCCTCGCATCGAGCGTCGGTTGGTGCGGCGGGGGCTCTGGCCGAGGGAGCGCGTCGACTCTTGGTCCGTGTACTTGTAAAAGGGCGCAGGCGGCGCAGGAAAAGCGGCGGCGGCGGCCGACTTCTTTTTGGTGTTGGCGACGTGCTGGGCCTTCGAAGCGCGCTCGACGGAGCGATGCAGGAGCAGGCTGACAATGGCGCGCCAGATGAGGACGGCGAGGAAGAAGGCGCCGAGGATGGCGCCGACGGCGATGAAGACGGTACCCTCGGGGGCGCTCGACGACTGCATAAAGGGCGCGTCCTTGGTGTCGGGGACGGCGGGCGGCGGGTAGGTGGGTATGGCGGCAATATTGGTGAGTGACGGGAGGCCGGTGAGGCCACCGCCTTCGGTGTTGGTGTCAGAGGTCTGCGTGGCGGAGGCGGACGACGACGACGCGGAATTGGTCGGGCTGGGCGAGGCAGAGGAGGCCGAAGCTGAGGAGGAGGATGGCGTGGCAGAGGCCGAGCTGGACGCCGAGGCACTCGAGCTATCGCTATCGGCGGCACGGACGGGCACGACGATGCCGTTGAGTAGGGCAAAAGCCGTGAGCAGCGTGGCACTGCCTGGTATATGGGTGGTGAGGCGCATCGTGGGCGTCGTCTGCTGCGACTAAGAGGAGCGAAAGAAATTGAATGTTTGCCGGCGAGCGAGAGACTGCAAGTCGAAAGTTGGGGTGAGGAATTGATAGAATAGTTCGGCAGCGGTAAAACGAGAGTGAAGTTGATGCGCTGTCGATTGTGTTTGTGGCCCAGTGGCCGAGATGATTGACGTTGGAAACAGGGATACAAAGGCTTGGGCCGGGGGTAATGAAGGTCGTTGGGGGGAGTGGATGCTTTGCGCGTTTGCGGCAGTCGTGCGATTGGGTCTGCGGGACCAAAAGATTGTCGTTGAAAGAAATGGCAGAGAAGTAGAGTCCGAAAAGAAAGCGGCGTACAGCAGACTCGGTTGGGAAGTCCTGGGAAGGTCTGGAAAAGAACGAGTCAGGGAGAAACGTGGGAGGAGAGAGGCGAAGCGGGCTTCATGCGTGATGTCCCTCCCTCTCTTTGGGAGTATTATTAGTTTATTTAGTGCTATTTTTCTTTGGCCAGCCAAGCAACTTGGCAATAGGTACCCAGGCGTGTGGGGGGACAAAACAAAGACTACCTAGTTCTTGCGAAGCAACCTGAAGAACCTACTATCATACCGTGAGAAGTCATTTCCTATATGACAAAATCATATGCATGCTCTGGCTTAATCAATCAGTTACTCGCAATTTCCAACATATTTGTTTAGCTTGTTCTGGTGCGTAGCCTTGCTCATGAAGAAAGCATCAATAATCGACGAGCAGCGTTTTGTTTTGGCCGCGCTCCTTGGCCTGGCTCTTAGGGGGCTTACAACGGGCAGACCTCTGGCTATCGGGGCATCCAGGGCGCCTTGGCCACTGAAACTGAGGCTGTTTACAGTGATCATGGGTCTAATTCATAGCGGTGCCCTCTTCCTCCGCCCCACTTGCTATTGTAAACACAGGGCAGTAGCTCCCGTCGTTAACAGAAAGAATAACATCGCCGCCATCCTCCTGAAAGTCGCTCTTTTCTCTTTTGAATCGTGAGAAATAAATATTCTCAAACTGTCTCAAATTACTACCAATATTCGAGTAGTACCATATCTGCTTCTTTGAGTCCTTATCCTCTGCGTGAATTTGGCCCAGTTCCAAGGAATAGGTCGCCTATCAATTAAGTACCCGCCGCCATGATGCCATCCCAGTTGCCGTAGCGCCCGCATCTCGTATTATTATTTACTACTAGTAAAAACCGAACATTCATTACCCGTCTCGAGTTTCGTCGAGGGGTTTTTCAATCAACTTGCCACTCAATCCTGACCTCTGGTAGGACAACATCTTGGTCGTTGAAACATGAAAAAGTTACATGTGCACTCACCTGGCTGCGCCACATGCGGCGCCAGCACTTGCCACGCCGCCAACCAACCACAATGGCTTGTCCGCTGCCACTTCCAACCGGATGCTGTGACGACAAAGCGTCTCGCGCCGACGCAGTCCAGCTGCTGCCTTGCCTAAAACCCGCTACATTAGTAGCCGTCCCCCAGGGCTGTTTCGGTTCAGCCTGTCATAGCCTCGCTTATTTTTCTGCTTCATTCTCGTCGTCCCGTAGTTCACGATTTCTTGTTCGGTTGCCAAGTTCCCCGCATTGACTAATGGACGGGCCTGTCGGCATGCAAGTCCACCTGTTGGTCTACGACTTGTCCGGTGGGCTGGCAAAGGACTTGTCTTTGAGCATCCTGGGCTTTCAGCTCGACGCCATCTATCACACATCTATAGAGCTGCGCGGCACTGAATACGTCTACGATGGTAGCATCCTCGAGATCGTCCCAGGCTCATCACACCTGGGCCGACCTATGCAGCGGCTGCTACTCGGCACGACATCACTCCCGATGGATGTGATACACGATTATCTGGCTTCAGTGAGATCCATCTACACTGCCGAGGTAAATTCCGTCGCCTAGCAATATAGTCGTGCCTTGTTAACACCACTCCAGGCATACGATCTATTCAAACACAACTGTAATAACTTTACAGACTCCTTTTCCAATTTTCTCCTCGGAAAGGGTATCCCCGATCACATATCAAGCATGCCGCAAGCTGTGCTAGACTCGCCCATGGGTCGCATGATGGTGCCCCGGCTCACTCAGGGCATGAATGCCCGGAGAAATGGCTTGCTCGGCTTGGGCGAGACGGCGGCAAGTGCAGCAAAGCCCAAGAGGCTTAATCAAGTCCACAACGCCGTTCGGATCGAAGACTACCATCAACTTCTTGCCCAGTCTGCAAAGGCGGCCGCGGTTGTCTTCTTCACATCGCCCACCTGCCCACCTTGCAAGGCGCTATATCCCTTCTACGACCAGCTGGCTGAGCACTACGGACACCACATTGCCTTTATCAAAGTCGACATTTCGCTCGCGCATGAAATTGCCGCCAAATACACAATCACCGCCACGCCCACTTTCATCTCTCTTTTCCGCGGCGAGCAGTTCAAGCGCTGGACCGGCGCTGACCAACGGACCCTCCAGAGCAACGCCCAGCTGCTTACGCAGATGGGCGCACAGTTACACGCCCACGACAGACTACAGCTACCCAACTTTTCATCAAATGCGCAGCCCATTCTGTATCCCAAGACGCCGCCTCTGAGTAAACTGCACGTCAAAATGGGCGAGTTTAGCCTCGTTCCAGAAATCCAAGCCGTCATGAGCTTCCTCGAAATCCGCGACAAGCACAACCCGGCAGAAATTAGGCTACCGGGCCTGCTGGGTCTTGGACAGTGCATCCGCGACGCCCTGGATAAGCTTGCGCCTGATGTCATCTTTACCGCCATCGACCTGTTCCGCGCCGCGCTGACGGACCCGCGCATGAGCGCCTACTACGCCGAGGAGCGCGACTTTCAGACCATGGACGCCATCATCCGGTACGTAAATAAAAAGGGCGCCGGCTGTCCGTACTCAATGCGTCTCGTAACGCTCCACGCCGTGTGCAACATGTTCTCCACGCCGCTGTTTCCCGGCATCGTGTTTGGCAACACCGGCATCCGCGCGCAGGTGGCGACGCTCGTCTCGTCGAGCTTCCTCGACGACCATCACAGCAACACACGCGTCGCCGCCGCGTCGCTCCTGTTCAATCTCGCACTGACGAACCGCCAGCGCCGCAGGGACGGGGACCCGGCGCGCTTCTCCGCCGCCGAGGAGGTGGAGCTGGCAGCGGCGCTGGTCGAGGCCGTGGAGCGCGAGGGTGAGTCAGCCGAGGCGCTGCGCGGCATGCTCCTGTCACTCGGGCACCTTGTCTTCGGCACCAATCTCAACGGCGACCTTGCAGATTTGCTGCGCGCTCTGGACGCCAAGGAGACGGTCCTCGGCAAGAAGAAGGCGTTTCCAAACGAGAAGCTGGTCAAGGAGGTCGGGGAGGAGCTGCTAGGCAAGGGGTTGCACATGCCTTAGTCATGGGGTTGGAAGGGTATCTGTCAAAATATAAGGCCTTGTTGGAACTCACTGAGCATGGGCGTTCATCGTGACAGCTTCTTTAGGTGTCCGAACCAAGTAGACGATCAAGTCTCTTCTGTTTCCTTTCGTTTCCTGTGAATGGATCCTTCACTCATCACGCCCAAAATCACACATATTCGTAATATGTCGTCAGCGCCTCTGTCGAGGAGTAGTTGAATCACGGCTTCGTTGTCAGACTGCATAGCGTGACGCAGCATTTCCCACAGTAATAAGCCAGTCTGGGCCGCATCCAGCAGCGAGACAATCCATTGGTGATGATGCAGCCGTATGCAGTTTCTTGGTTATGGTCAGCCAAGTCAGCCAACGGGCGTGTGCATTTTCAAATCTTCACGGCCGCTTCTTTGCACATTTGGGACAGAATGTGAAGATTTTATAATCATTCTGACGTGGCATAACATTTTGACGCGATCAAGCGCTCTTCGGCAAGAGCCGCTCGCGACCAAGCCATCCCAAAGCAGACTAGCTCGGAATACTGCCATGACGCACCGCAAAACAGTTTTCGCTCTATAAAATCTCCATTCAGCGCCAGAAATTTCGCTTTTCCTTTCTTCTTTTTCTTCTTCATCAAAAAGCCACTGAGCAGCCACGACCTTCACCCAGAACTTCCCACGGTGTCGCGTTGCCAGTTTTCTTCGGAAAACTCGCTCAGCAGAGAAGAAACCCTTGGATATAGGAAATTTCTCGCAAGGTCGGTTCGATTTATCGTTCCGATTCCGTAGGCGAGATAATGCCAAGAAGGGGGGACATTTCATCACCGTGACGACTTTTTATGTCATCGTAGTCATACTTGCTCGTAATTGAGATTATACTGCGCCCTGTACACCAGATTGCTGCCCAATTACGCTCCGTTGAATGCAGTACAATGTTGATGGGTCTGCGGCACAGTACACGGTTGCGAGCAGCTGATTGGAGACCAGCCTCGGTCAGAGCAATGTCAAATAAAATCAACATGGAAGTGCGCTGATACATGTGCAAAACTGGATTGCGGCCATTCTTCATCTGTCTGCACCGTAATCCGCAGCTCAGCCGTCTACTGCTTGTGCCCCTCTAAGATCTTTTTCCCATCCTGACGATGCTGCTCCCTCACGAAATTTTCGATATGCTCATCATGCAGCGGTCTCTCTGGTAGATGCGACGGCTCCGGCGCAGGCGCCGTCTCTGCCTCTTCCGTCTTCGCCGCCGCTGGGTGCCCCGTCAGCTGCTGCAATGGCCCAGACGCTACAGGAATATACTCCGACACTGCTCCTCGTCAGCACATCATCCACCACTCTGCAATTGCAGCCCGTCTCTTACCCTTGTCGACGGCTTTTTGTACCGTGCTCGGTTCTCGGTAGTCTTCCGTCTGGTGGCTCGCCGCCTCGTCTAGGTGTTTCTTGTATGGCCTGTCCGCCGGTGGCTGCATTTTGTCGTTCGTTTGCTGCGCCATGGTGATGGAAATGGAGAAGCGGTCCGAGAAGATTGCAACAGCGAATCGTAAAAGAATGGTGAATCGTTGAAGAAAACGTTAGAAAGCCGCTGAGAAGCTTGATAAATTGGTTTCTTGAATTCAGGACAAAAGTTGCGTGATGGCATGACGTCAAGAGACGGCCGATCCTGCCCCTCCATTTCGGCCAACAATCACCAACATTTTCCTTGGAGGGGCACATCAGCGTGTGAGACCCGTTTTCCTGACCGTATCTTGAACTTTACTTTGACCACGCACCCACTCCAACGCTGACCTTTTGAGGCGTCCATTCCTTTTTGCATACGTGCATTTCCGATTCCCGGATTCTTTAGCCTTCCCCGGGCAGAGCGCCTTCGCACGTCCCATCTGCCCTTTCTAAAATGGCGCCCATCCCCATCACCATCATTACCGGCTTTCTCGGCTCTGGCAAGACGACCCTCATCCTCAACCTCATCCCGCAGCTTCGCCGCAAGAACCCTTCCTACAAGCTCGCTCTTCTCAAAAACGAATTTGGCGACCTCGCCGTCGACTCGCAGCTCGCCTCCAGCGCCGCCATCTCGGGCGTGCAGGAGCTGCTGAATGGCTGCATATGCTGCAACCTCGTCGGCCAGCTGGGCCCGGCCCTCACCGAACTTCGCGATACTGTCGCGCCCGATCGCATCATCATCGAGACGAGCGGGTCCGCGTTTCCCGCGACGCTGGCCCTCGAGGTGAATCGGCTGGCGCGCGAGACGGGCGGTTATATTTTAGATGGCGTCGTGAGCGTGATTGATGTGGAAAACTGGGAGGGCTACGAGGACACCAGCTACACGGCAAAAATACAGGCAAGATATACGGATCTGATTGTGTTTAACAAGTGGGAGGCGGCGAGCGAGGACCGCTACGAGGAGTGCGTAGACAGGGTGGGCGATTTGGAGGTGGACGTGGCCAAAGTCAAGAGCGACAAGGGCTTTGTCGACATGGATCTCGTGTTTGGAATCGACGGCGGCCTCGCACAGCAGCTCACCGACGGCGACGCCAAAAGTGCTGACGGCCACCACACTAACGGCACCAACGCCAACGGCACGCACAACCACGACCACCAGAGCGAGGTCGAGGTCCTTTCCCTCGAAATCCCCGGCCGCGCGACCATCTCCACCGACAAGCTGCAGACGCTGCTCGCCGCCGCGCCCAAGGACGAGGTGTACCGCATCAAGGCCGTCGCCACACTCTCCACGCACCCGCGCAACTCGGACGCCGACGTGCCCGCGCCCGACGCCAGCCCGGCGCGGCGTTATATTCTCAATTGGGCATTTGGGCGCTGGACGTTTACTCCCGTGGCGGGCGAGCAGCAGGAGCACGCGAGCAGCGACGAGGCGGCGCTGCGCATGACCATGATTTTGGCGCGGTGCGAGAGCGCAAAGTGGGAGAAGAGAATCAAGGCGGGCGGTTTCGTCGAAGTGGAAGATGGCGACGGAGAGTTGGCCGTCAAGAGAATATTATAAAGGTTGTATATGGGTGTATAAAATATAGAGTGGATGGGCGCGCAAAGAAGGGCGAGCTACAGACATATGGGGAGCAGGCGGTTGGCATTTTCGGCATTTACGACGACATTGGTTTTTACACAAAGACGGCATGACATGGCATAAAGATTAGAATACATCAGACGACACAGACAGACAGAATAGAAGACTATTCAAAAGAGAAAGCAAGATTCTATTCAAATCGACATCGCTCGCTATGCAATCTATGTAAATGTAGCGCTTCAGAACCTAGAAGCCACTTCATGAGAACAGCCAACCCAATTTACGGGATAAAGATGCCACAATATGCCGACCAGAACGGGAAACCCACATCAATTTTGCTTACAAGCTCACAGTCACAGTCATGCTGTTGCTCAAGACCATCAGCGTAGGCGGCAGCTCTGCGCACAGCACCTCGACGTCGGAAAGGTACCGCACCGTCGCCTCCTCGTCGCCACTCGTGCCGTCTGCCGGAATCGGAAGCGTGCTCATCAGCACCGCAGTATCTTTTGAGTTTTGCCGCATTAGCTCATTGAGGATGAGGTGCTGCGCGCGGCTGGGCAAGTCGTTGAATGACAGCGCCACACTCTGCGTCGAGTACGGCGAGCCGCCCACGTCGGCCGCCGCCGCCGCATGATACGCCGCGTCCTTGACCTCGGGAATGTCGTAGACGACGTCGCCAAAGTAGGAAAACTGCGAGCCGTGGCGCGAGTGGTGGCGCGTCGACGGGCCCGAGGACGGCTGGTAGACGGGGGTCTCTGCAAAAGTGATGGTCTTGCCGCCGCCGTCTGGCAAGTGTAAGCGCTTCTCTGCTACTGGCCGGCTGGAAAACTTGCCCAGAGACGATTGGCGCGAGTGCGCGGGGCGTGGCGCGTCTGAACCCAAGGCGTCATTCGTCGTCGGCTGGGCAAAGGTGAGGCGCGAGTCCTCGCCGGTGACGGTCGTCTCGGGGACGGGGCGACTGGAAAACTTGACGGCAGAAGACTGACGCGACATTCCGGGTCTAACAGGGGTATTGGTGCCGTTTCTCGGAGTCTTTGTTCCCTGCCTGTTCGGGCTGGCGGGTCGTGAGCTTGCTTTGCTAGTAGGCGCATTGTTAGGCGCGAGCAGGGGTTCGAGTGTCGGGAATTGGGCGAGCTTGTCCGTCGCGTCCGTTACTCGAGTGCCAGGTTCAGGTGTCGAGGGGTCGCTTGCCACAGTTCGTGACACCTCGGGGACCTTGGACACCTGGGGGGGCGGGTTGAAGCTCAATTCGGGTTGAAGCAATGCTGAAGATGTCGCGATTGTGCCATAGGAGGGGCCAACAGACGACACAGCTTGGATCAAGGGCTGCGTGGCGGCCTCACTCTGTGCAGAAGAACCTCCTGAATGATCCCTCAAGTGCGATCGTCCACGCCGGTAAACAGTGCCCTCAAGCAGAGGCTTTTGCTCTGCCTGCCTCTTTCCCTCAGCAAAAGGATAAGGTGTCGGGGGGTGTGGGTAGCTATAGGGCGCCTGTATTTCCACTTCCCTCTTTGCATCTTCATCTTCGCTGTCTGTTGAGTCCTCTGAGTCTGATTCATCGAAAACCTCATCGTTGAGGTGGTGTGTATGGATGCCCATGCTAACGCCCATTTTGGATAGAGTAGCCAGGTCAGGTTTCTTTGGAATCTCAGCCATCCCAGCTACGACACTGGCACGGCGTTGGTCAAAACCGGTCCCTTCGTGTGGATTGTGTAAGCCACGGCGACCTGATGTAGAGTCAAGGATATGTGTGATTTGGGTCATATCCTGGCTTTCGGACATGTCGGCTCGTCCACGATACAAGTGCAATTCATTCCACCACTCCTCGTCCTTCAATGCGTCATTGACAATGATCCGCGTGTCAACATCTCCGATACTTCCGTTGATAATGTGCTCATAGGTTTTCAGGCTGCCAGAGGCCAGCCAAAACACCGACACGGTAGCGTCGATGCGGAGCTTTTCTAGCAAAGCTTTGACACGAGCTTGCTCTTCTTCGACTTCGCTTTCGTATTCGACAAAAACCATGACTCGGACGGTATAAACGTTCCTCCAGGTCTGCACGGAATGCAGAATGTGTCCGAGCTGGAGTATGAGTGTGTACGTATCGAAATTTGTGGTGACGATGTTCTTGCCGTCTGCCGTTACCTCTGCGGACATCTGAATAGGCCAGAGATCAATGTACTTTTTCGTGTTGGAATCGTCGGAGCGTGGTGTTTCGAGCTTCTCGAATCCCTTTGCAACAGCGACGTTCAGCTTGTACTTGAGAGCCAAGTCCTCGAGCATGGTCATGTATTCTGTGACGTTCATCATTGACTCAGTCCGAATAACATCCGTGGGCAAAGCACCTTCCAGGAGCCTGGCTGAAGTATCGCCGCGACGCCTCTGGATCGGAACTTTGTCCACAGAAGATTTAGATGGTTTGAGCATTTTCTTCGCGGGAGATTGCGGCAATTCTGGAATAGCAACATCTGGGTTCGTTTGCCTCAGATCATCCAAGTTGTAGAATCCGATTACGGCAATATTTGGGCGCATGCCGCCCAAGCCAGCGGACAGAATTAGGTTTCGGACACCCCAGTTTATAGTTGGCGACATGGTAAGTTGCACGAATGCCTTGATCCTGGAGAACTCCGAAATGTAGTTCGTCCAGGCTTGTTGCTGTAGTCGCGCCTCGTGAACACCGGCGTTGAAGTCGTCCGTAACAATGACGTGGCCGAGAATATAGAGTGAGCCTTTCTTCAGAGAATTGCAGAACTGAATAAGTCGAGCTTGACGCCTTGGGTTGTTGATGAGAAGAATAATATGTGGGCGCCAGAATTTGATATGCTCGGGTTTCAGACGCAGCAAGTACTTTCGCACTTGGTGGTAGATGAGGTTCTGGGACACGTCGCCCCATCGCTTGGGAGGACACAGGTAGTGTATGATGAGGAATGTGGCAATCAAGACACAGATGGCCATGGCGGCATACGTCTCATCGATGAAGAGCATGGCCGCAGCAGACAGAAGACTACCGACGAGTGCCGTCTGCCAACTGAAGAATTTGAAGCCGGGTCGGAAATTGGGAGCGGAGCCAATCTTAAGCAGAAAGCAGGCCAGGTTCATGACGAAAAAGGTCATCTGTCTTGTCAGCAAGTATACGGCCGCTTTTTATGTTGGACACATACCTGGTAGCCCATGGAAATCAATGTGGCGATTTGATTCAAGTCTGCCAGCAAAGCCACTTGGGCAATGGTATATGTCAAGAGAACAGCAAGAATGGGCTCATCCGCCTTTTTCGTGCCCTTGCCAAAAATTGACAGTCCAGGCAGCAGTTTGTCTTTCGCAAGCGCTTGAAAGAGTTTGGCGGCACCAATGACTCCCATGGTCGCAGAGAAGAATGTCACAGCGCATTCGCCGGCGAAAATGATTGGACTAGACAGGCTGGTGGCGGAGAGAATATTTGCATTTGCCAGGAACGAAGCGTGGGTGGTAGAGGCCGCCATAGATACTATGACGACAAAGTATACGATGAAAGTCGCAAGCATGGCCCAGAGTGTACCCTTTGGAATAGTGGTACTTGGGTTTTTCAAGTCGCCAGACATGGAAGCACCAGCAAAGATGCCGGATGTAGCTCTGGCTCATGTTAGCAAGCTGCAGGATGAGCCGGCATACATCAACTTACGGGAAAAGAATTCCAAACAAGTCACGAAAAGTCTTTATGCCTTGATAAACGGCGCTATTGGTTGGTGGAAGCATGTTACTGCTAAGCGTCCGCAAGCTAAAGCCTGTGAATTCCACTCCATTTTCCAAGTTTCGAAATGGCGATTTGAACACGGCGGAGATAGGAATGCTGGTTATGGACAGTATCATGATTATTACCAAGGCATTTGAGGCCTTGGAGAAGACGGCTGAACCCAAAAGGCAGAGACCAGTGCAGAGTGCGAGGGCTGCAGTCTGCAGTGCATAGCTCGTCCAATAGCCCTGTGGGAAGCTGTGGCCGACATAGAGGCGTATGCAGTCAATGAGACCGACACAATTCATGGCAGAATTGAGAGCTTGTGCGAGAAAGAACAGTATGCCAATGGAGCCGCCGAATTCAGGCCCGAGGGACCTCGATATTAGATAGTAGGCACCACCACCTTTCACTTCTCCGTTGGATGCAATGGCAGAGAGGGAAAGGGTCGTGAGTAAATCAACGCAGTATGCGGTGAGCATCAAGGCTACGAACATGATTAGTATTTCACCAGTATCTTACAGCATAGTATGGCTGAGTGCAGGGAGGATCACACCTAGGAAGCCGAGGAAGCCAACCTGACCCAAAATCAGACCAAAACGCAGAAACATGAGAATGCTGAGAATGTTCAGAAAAACGGGAATAAAGACACCCGAGGTCAAGCCCAGCTTGGCCGACTTCTTAGCCTCTTGCGGTGGCGGGCCATGGCTAAGAGGATCTGGAGATTGCGGCATGGTGCAGCGGGAGAGAGGGCGATACAAGACAGGGAGAGCTATGGCTGTGGCGTCGGCATGGCAAGCAGTGCGTCGTTTGAGAGACAAACGAGATAGAGAGCTGAAAAGAATAGCAGAGCGGGAATGACGGATGGCAAAACAAATATATCCAGGAAATGGCGATGCATGCGGTGAAGTGCGGTAATCTCCGAGGGCAGGAGTCCCGTTTGATCCGCAAAGCCTAAGGGTTGAGGAGGGAGGGAAAGCTGCACGATGACCTCAGCGGATGTGGTACAGCTGTTTGTTTAGCGGGCTGCCAAGCCTTGACTGGAGACTTAGTTACAGTGCGTCCAGTACCTATTAATACCAAGGCATGGATAGCGGCGCTACGGCGACAGCCGTTTGGCGGTGATTTGTGGCGGTAACGGCCTGTGCTACCCTGAAAGAGGAGTCGCGTAAAGGACGTGAGCAGTCAAGTCGAGTCGAGTCAAGTCAAGTCTTATTGGAATCGGAAAACCAGAAGCAGACTAGAAGTTTCACGGTGTCTTGTGAGACAACCCAGCTTTTCGGCATCAGTTGCAGCATTTCAGCATCTATTAGCAGTTGGTTGTTGGCAATATGTGGCCAAGCATAACGAGAGCCACTCCCGTACCATTAGTTACTTATCAGCTTATCAGGTTTTTCTATGTACTGGGGCCAGAGTACGGATTATTCTAAAGCAAATCGCCACCAACTTCCCATACATAGGTACAGTGGAGCGACAAATGTTTCGCTCAATTGCCCTTAATGGCTATAAATTCATGATTATACCTTACCTAGTAGCTGCTCGGGAATTACCTCGAGGCACTGTACCAGTAGACATCAGGTTACCCCCTGCTCGGGAATACAGGGAACAGCTGCGAGGCTTACAGCGGACGAGGCGAGCGAGCTGTAGCGTCATCCAGCTGTTCGACCCCGCGTTTTAGGGCCTGACGAACAGACATTGCCTCTAAAAACCGTCGGGAAAGCGCTATGCTGCCTGCTGTGCTGGCTGAAGCTTGAGACACTTGAGACAGCTTGAGACCTCTGATTGATGTACTTTATCTTGACCTCTGCAACCGCCGTCATCCTCCCTCCCCCAACACATCTCGTATCATGGCCGCTAAGCTCTCGTATCAGCATATTCTCCCAATGGAGTCCCGCCGCACGCAGGGTCTCAATCTTCCCTCTTGGGCCCCCACGCTAGCATCCTAGTCCAACGCTCAGTGACGTTGGCCCAGCCTTCACCAGATGCCACCACCACTACGGTACTCTGGGGAAACGAGGCCAATCTTTTGGCTCGCGTGCGATGCAACAGATGACACCCATGGCACCGGTGTCGATCAGCCAAGTCATGAGAGCAAATGCCCGGCCTCGCGATCATCTTCCTCCCGCGGACATCTAAAGCAAGTCTCCTGCGGTCTGGGCAAAGGTGTGCCAGGTGGTGGCGCCACAGCAACGACACAGCTGATGCTCATCTCTAAACTGATAGACGTGGATTCTCGGTATGGCAGCCTCTTACCGACTCGACGCTGCCCGCTGGGAGGATCGGGCACGCTTCTGTGGCGCGGTGGCGTACCGTCATGTTGTGAAAGCAACGAATTTCCCCGACTCTCGTCCACATGCCGAAGCCTCCGTTGATACCCCAAACTGCTGGTCTATCTATGCAAGTAGTCGAAATTTTGCAACAGATTCAACTCAAAACACCACATGAACCGAGCAAATCGCACTACCTTGTTCATCAACGTGGGGTCAGTCCAAGTCGGCTCTGGTACCCGCTGATAGTCATCAGAGCAGTACATCAACACGGATATCTGTATACATGAATCGAAAAGCGCGCAATAGTCATAAATGCAAAGACAGATTCTTCTCGGCCGCAGCACCTCGGCAGTTCCCGTGCAACGTAAAGCTAGGGTCCAATGGTGGTGATGGCACCACTACTTGGCGGCGCTGCATGTAGCTGAGACGAGCTGATGCGATCATAGTAATAAGCTCGTTCAAGTATCCAGCCTTCTCTTGCCAATGTCTCGCATTTGTAGAGACCATGATAATGCGCCGGACTATAAGCGGCACACAGGAGTATTTCTACTATTTACTTCAGCCCCGCCGCGGCGTATTCTCCCAACATGACAATATCTGTTACTCAACGCGCCCCCATCTACAAGCCTCCAGCGCCTGAGTACCAATCTACACAGCGCCTCGCCGACACGGTAACGCTTCTGCTTCAAAAAGGTCAGGTGCTACAAGCATTTTCTTTTAGAGCTTAGTTTGTTTCCTCTTTATCTATCAGGATATTGTCTTTTTTTTGCTGTTTTTCGAATTCGTCGCTGGTGGTGGCTGAGGCTTTCGCAGTACCTACGTACATCTTGTTGAGGCCTAGCGTGATCCCGTCAGCCGACATCCAACGGCACGACCTTGTTAATAAAAGCTTCGTTCTATTTGGACTGAATAACTCTCACTCGGACCCGCTGCCTCGACTGCCTCGCCTGCTTGTTCTACACTCCACACAGACTCGAAAGCGCTTCATTTTTCCTCGTCCGGCTCGGCTTCACACTGCCATCAGACATTGGTTTGCGCCGCCATTTGCTTACCGCACTCACTCGTTTCTGGTGCCCACCTAGGCAGCTCGGACCGCCTTTTTCCAGCTCCCCTTTGGCTCTCGACAGCTCGCTGCCTTGAGTTTCTCTCGTTGCTCCAAAACATGCGATAAGCCTGACTCCGACATCCAAATACTATCGCAATCATGGCGTCGACCTCGAGACCCGGAACCGACTCGAACCCGCCCCCGCTGTCCTCCTCGCCCATGTCGCAGCCACAAATCTACTCATCCTCGTTGCCGCGCGATGAAGTCACCGCCCGCCTCGCCGCCCCCGTCCCAGCCGAGACGCCGTCCGTCAATCGCAGCGGCTCGCCCAAGCCCGGTGCCTTTGAAAGTGACGGCGATATCCCCCCTGGATCATACAGCCAAGGACCTGGTACCTCGGCCCTCGCCGCCGCCCTTGCTGGCTCGCTCGGCCAAACACCGCCACGACACGGCACGCCGCCCGTCCGTCTCGCCTCGCCGCCGCCAGGCCGATCTCTCTCACCCGCCAATCTTCCCATAATCTCCGGCACCACGCCTACAAACTACGGCTCCTTTGATTCGAGACGCATGTACATGGGTGCAGGCACTGGTAGTGGTGCCGGTGCAGGTGGCCCCGGCGGCACAGGCCCGTACGAGGACCCCGAGATTGTGAAGCGCCATCTCGTGCAGCCCAGCGAGGCCGAGGCCGGTGGCCCCTCTGAAGAGTCTTCGGTTCATGGCACCGTCAAGGGCAAGCAGCTCGAGCATGCCGGCGGTGCCGGTCTCAACGAAGACGAGTTCTCCAGCCTGCGTCTGCAGGGCGGCGATGTCACCCGCGGCATCTACAAGTGGACGGAGCAGGCCGAGGCTAAGAGCCGCCTGCATCGCAGCCAGAGCTTCGATCACTCGCGGCCGGAACCCGAGAACGAGGTCGAGGATATCAACACTATCAAAGTCCCCGGCGGTTTCCGCAGAGACCATTTACGACGCACGGCAAAGAGCCCGTCCGGCAACGCGTCCGAGGCCGAGCACGGCGTCCCCTCGCCCGGCGGGACCGCCAACGATCGCCTGTTTACATCGAGCTTTTTGGAGTTTTTGTCGATTTACGGTCACTTTGCAGGCGAGGAGCTGGAAGAAGATGACGAGGCGCTCGGGCCCAACGAGTACTTTGGCGACGACTACGAAGATGACGCCGATAACGAGCGCGAGCCCATGGAGGACAGCGCGCTACTTCCTCCGCACAAGCGAAAGCGCAAGAGGAAGACGCGAGGCGGCAGCGGCCAAAACAGCCCCACCAACGCCGCGATGCTACTCCTCAAGTCCTTTGTCGGCACCGGCGTTCTGTTCTTGCCCAAGGCCTACCTCAGCGGAGGCATGCTGTTTAGTAACCTCATTCTCCTCGGGGTGGCGCTCCTGAGCTACTACTGCTTCGTGCTGCTCGTCTCGACGCGCCTCAAAATTGACGGCTCCTTTGGCGACATGGGCGGCATGCTCTACGGCCGCTGGATGCGTGCCGTCATTCTCTTTTCCATTGTCATAAGTCAGATTGGCTTCGTCGCCGCCTACACTGTTTTTACCTCGGAGAATCTGCAGGCCTTTATCAAGGCCGTCTCCGACTGTAAGACGTCCATCAGCATTCCCCATCTCATCCTCATGCAAATGGTTATTTTTCTACCGTTTTCTCTGCTCCGCGACATTGAGAAGCTCGCCTTCACGGCCCTCATCGCCGACGCCTTTATCCTCATCGGCCTCGGCTACCTCTTTTACTATGACGTGCTGACCCTAGCCACCGACGGCATCGCCGACATCATCATGTTCAACAAGCGCGACTGGACGCTCTTCATCGGCACCGCCATTTTCACCTTCGAAGGCATCGGCCTCATCATCCCCATCCAGGAATCCATGAAACAACCGGAAAAGTTTCCCCGCGTGCTCTTCCTCGTCATGATCATCATCACGGTGCTCTTCACGACTATGGGCGCATTTTCCTACGCCGCCTACGGCTCCAAGACGGAGACGGTCGTGCTGCTCAACCTGCCGCAGGACAACAAGCTCGTCAACACGGTCCAGCTACTCTACTCGGTCGCCATCTTGCTCTCCACGCCGCTGCAAATTTTTCCCGCCATCCGCATCGTCGAGACGGAGCTGTTCACGCGCAGCGGCAAGTACAACCCGTACATTAAATGGCAGAAGAATGTGTTTCGCTTCTTCGTCGTCATGCTCTGCGCAGGCATCGCCTGGGGCGGCGCCGACAACCTCGACAAGTTTGTCGCCCTGGTGGGCAACTTTGCCTGCATTCCGCTGGTCTTTATCTATCCGGTAAGTGCTGACACTGCGAAACCCGCACACACACACGCACACACACACACACACGCAAAAGGAACCGACATTTGCTAACGAGGAAACGATACATAGCCGCTTCTTCACTACAAGGCCGTCGCGAGAAGCCGCCTCTGGAAGTATTCCGACGTGTTACTCTGCATCTTTGGTCTCTTCACCATGGTCTACACTACCTCGCTTACAGTCATGAGCTGGGCCAACTCGAAGCCTAAGGCGCCCGGCTACTGCGAGAGACGCGGTCTCGGCCTTGACACCTGGTGAAAAGCAAAAAAAGGAGAAAAGAAAAAAGGAAATCCCCGATTTCGCCTCCGACCGCACTTTTGAGCTTTCCCCTCCGTCTCTTTCTCTTTACGCTGTCATTTACTAGCATTGTCTGGGGTTTAGGTTGATTTTTAATAGTCCTTCTTGTTTGTTCCAAGCTCCCGTGTCCGGTCTGCTTGGGCCTTGCACCTCGGGTGCCTGGTCGCTTCAGAATTCTTTTCTGTTAAAACAGGTTGGTTTGGGATTTGCTCCAGCGTACCGCTGCACGGAGCATGTCTGAGATTGTACATTGCGAGGCTTGGCTTTCGCGAGAGAGTGCATGATTGGATTGTGTATTGTCTCATTTCAACATCATCTAGTTAGATAGTATGCGATGGTTTTACTATATCAAAGTGACAAACAAGTTTTATCTTGCCCTTCATCCGCTCGTGCTACGATGCATTGGTGCGTGCGCCTTGCCAACTCAAACATGAACCAGAAACAGAAACTTCCACAACTATTACCGTGTCCTTCACTTTACCGCATCCTACATTATATTCAGTGCACCCAAGCGCTGCCCGACGACCGCCGGCCCTTTTCGTACAACCACTTGCTGTTCAAGCCCACGCTCGTCCTCTTGCCACCGGCTGGGCTCGGCGACGCCGGGTCCCCCAGCAGATTCATCGTCGTGCTCGCCGAAAAGGGGCTCCCCGACGCGGACGCCCTTCGATTGCCACTAGCGATTCCTCCAAACAGGTTGCTGCTACCATTCTTGCTCATGAGCGGGCTACTGTCGACAGGCGGCGAGAACGGCGAGCCGGGCGCGGAGCTCTGAAACGGGCTGCCGCGCCCCGACAGCGGTGAGTGCGTGTAGCTGCCACGACTGCCAACCGAGCCCGCAATCGACGGGGTGCGCGAGTACCGCGGGGGCGTGCTAAACGTCGAGTCTGCGCTCGCGGCGGCGGCGACGGCGCCGGGGGAAGATGAAGCCGGCGGCGCGAGCTCGAGGCCGAGCAGCTTGCGCTGGGCGGCGGTCAGCGGAATGTCATTCATCTCGTCGCGGGCGCGAAGCAGCGGCGTGCAGGCGAGCGCAATCTGCACAAGTGGAACAGTCTGGATGACGGTCCACGCCCAGCCCATGTATAGTCGAGCCGCGGGTGAGAAGCTGTGTTGACAAGAACAAAACGATTAGACATGCTTTCTTTTGAAGAGGGTGAGAGGGGAGCGGGGGTAGCCGTACCTTGGTGGACTGATGTACATCTTGACGAGGATTCTAATGGTCCAGAAGCAGAGCAAGGCGATTATGTTGTAGGCTATGCGGCGGACATTCTTCTCGGAAAAGGTCGTGGCTTCCCGGCGGCGGGTGATTTCGTCGAGGCGAGGATGGCGCCAGGTGCCGGGGCTGTCCGTCACCGATGCCGATGCGGCCTTGACCGGCGTCGCCATGGCTGTATTGTATGTACGAGTGTCGGATGCGTGTTGTGGAAGGTGTGAAAGTTTGGTGTGTGTTTACTGATGGCTGTAGCAAACAGGCGAGGTTGGGCGGCTTGCCGCAGTTCGTGTGGTGGGTAGATGTCGAGATTCTGCACGCACTCGGGTGAATTGGCGATCAGAGGTTAGCTGTTGGTTAGTATCGTCGTCGTCAAGGCCGAAGCCTGCGTGGTGGGTTGGTTGTCCCGGGGGTAATTGTCGATGTTGTTGATGGTTAAGTCTGTAGCTACAGCGGCTGGAGCAGCAAAACACGACTCCAGCCTCCAGGCCAACTCGGGGTGGGGAGCACACTGGCCAGACACAAGCCACTTGAAGCCGCGCGAGCTGCTTTGAACGCGTCGGGTGATTTGAAAATTTGAGTAGACTAGCTAAATCCTCGAAAGCCAGATGCTAGCAATATTATATGACTTTTTTAAAGTAGAGTACGCTCCAAATCTTATTGTTTATCATGCTTTCAGTGGCCAGAGTCAATGGCTCTTCAGTCACACTACGGCGCGCCAGACGCAGCCACATCCCTGGACACTGTGACTGGGGTGGCGCCGTGGCGGCGGTGCCCGTTGCGCAACCAACCTCACCAGAGAGCCTGGAAGGCCTGGTGGGCATTTTCCACGACCTTTGCGCCTTTGTTGCACTCGTGTCTTTCTCCCATCACCCATTGAGCGTTGCTACATCACGGCCTTATTGGCAGCATATTGTCATCTATCCCGAATCATCATCTGCCTCACTATTCTCGATAATGTGCATCTGATTTCCACCTTCTCTGCACACGCTTAATTTGAACTCCATCTGCGACCCATCGCGACATCATCGTGCCATGGCCGCCTCGCCCACCTCGGTCGCCGGAACGTCGGAAATCGACCATCCCAGCTCGCCCGTCGCAGCTGAACGAAAGTCTACCAACTCCCGGGTCGGCAGCGATGATGAAGATAACGGCGACGACACGCAAGTGGCAGAGAGACCCCGTAAGGGAGGCCGAGCCTCGCAGCGCGATGCTGCTGTGCAGCAAATCGGCAAGATTCGCCATCTCAAAAAGGAGGATGGCGAACCTCTGTGGCGTGTTGATATTCAATACGACTTCCTCAAGGCCGTGTTTGATAATGATAAAAAGGTCTTCACCAACTCGTACGATCCGCAGGCCATCGGCAAGCAAACCTTTGCCGATCTCTACATCGATACCATGGCACGCAGCAGCAAGACCAGCAAGGTCTTGCGCGACAAGCTGTTGAATGACAGAGAGGCGGCCAAGGGTATGGCTATGGTTTGTCTACTGGTCAATGTCGGCAGGATGAATACGACGCTCAATTGTAAGCCCCGAGCGCAGGCCCATCCCGACTCGCAGTATTGCTAACGTGTGTAGTCTTTCCCGAAATGAGAGCTCAATTGCGAACATACCACGCCATTCCGTCCCTCCAAGCAAATCAGGATGCCCACGCATACAAGCAGCTGCAGGATGCTCCTCGTCTCAAGTCCATCCTCAAAGGTGGTGCCGAAGATCGGGAGGAGCCGAGCACGTTACAAAAACTCAAAGAAATTCAAGTGGCCCCGCGAACGAACCCTGTCAACCTCATCTTCATCATGTGCGCTGCTGCAAGAAAGATTGCCGATCTACACTTTCCCGACGGTAACGAGTTCCACGACGTCATCATGAAGACAGAATACAGCAGCCAGTCACGAGCTATAGCCTTTCTGTGGCTCATGTGGTTTCACCTCGAATCTGATTTCACGGAAGAGGGCTGCGAGGAAAATCCGTTTGGTAGTGGCGTTGACTACGATGTTGGTGTCGCCAATCAGGGCGTTCCTCGTCTGCATCTCATGACGGAAGAGGAGCAGGCTCTTGAGAATATCGACACGCAAACGGAAAAGGATTTTGGCGCAGAGAAGCAGCGCACAAGAGCAAGGATTCTGGAAATGGACCAGGCATTCATCAACGATAGAGATGCAAAACGCGGCAAGGCACGGGTATCGCTCAACGACGAGGGTCCCGCCATCCTGCCTCGCATACGCCCGTCCAAGCACGAGTCGGACATGGATAGTACCCGATCTACACCGCCTCCACGCGGTGGCCGGGGAAGTGGTGCTAGGAGAAGCGCTGCTCTCAAGTACCAGGTCTTTGAGGGGTCCTCCCCGGCACGCCAGGGCTCTGAAGGAGTCATCTCGCGCAAGCCTCGCCCACCCACAGCACACCAACTAGCCGTGGAGCGCAACCGAAGCCAGCGTGTGGAATATATCCTAGAAAAGGGCCTTCGCAAAGCACAGCGTGCGAGTCGCAAGCAGCGCCGTCGCGAAGGTGCCATCCTTCGAGCGTACAGGCGCGTCCACGCGCCGGAGAGACCAGGCGATGATAGTGACAGCGATGTCGACCCACCGCGCAACTTGGGCAGTCGCTCCAAGGTTTTCCGTGAATCGGGAATTGGTGGCCTGTGCTTGCTTGTTGATGAGCATGACGACTATGGCGAGGGCGTTAAGGCGTACGCAGCCGCTTTCCGACGCTCTCAACGCCGACTGGTCCGTTGGCTGGGCAGTGACCAGGGCGTCGTCGCGCCCATCAAGATGCTCAAGGCCGACGACGTGGACAAGAATGGCGAGGACGATGATGTCAATGGTCTAGACGACGCTAACGGAGACGGGGGCATGGACGACATGGATCTGGACGATGGCGACGAGACTGCTCTGGGCGACGGACTGGAGCAGACTATTCTGGCCGACGACGAAGCTGACCGCACAGAATTGATGGCCTACTCGGACATGGAATAAGAGCAAGAGGGGTTGCTAGGGGTGTATTTGATTTTCTTTTTCTGCACGTGTATATTGTAATAATTGAGAGAAGGAGGATGGAGCTGGTTTTTTCTGCGTAGGGTTGGAGTTGCACGGGTTTACGGAACATGGAAAATGGAAAATGGTTGCGCTTGCTATTGCGCATTGTAGATGATATATTCAAAGAGTCAAGTTTCTGCTTCTTTTGTTAAATTGGAAAGAACAAGCCCTGTCACTTATTATTATCGTTTTCTGTCATTTGCTTTTTGCAAAGACTGCTGATACACGGGCACGAACACGAATAAGCCGACTAGCGTTCGGGGTCCTTGGGTCCGCAGTGCCGCCCCAACTTTTTACTCCAAAAAATCTCCAGGCGGTGGATCATGGCACATTCGCTCAAGGAGTCGACTCTCCCCAGCAACTAATAAGCGAGTGCGTCCGCGATCGCAGTTTGGACGCTTTCTTTAAGGCTTTCTTCTTCTCCAATTCGACTCTCTTCACCTTGCTTCGCGTATCTTCCCACTTACTCGCTCGTTACGTGATTGAGTCAGAAAGAGAAGAGATGCCTTCGAAGTCGCAAAGGAAGAACAATGGCGGCGGCGCTGCTGCTCCCGCGCCTGGCGGCATCGGCCGGCTCCTCGCCATTCTCGGTCTCCTGACCGCGCTGCTAGCCTCGGTCGTGTACGTGGCGGAGCAAAACCTCGACAAGTTTTACGTGTTTGAGCTGGACCACCTGCAGGACTTGGCCAAGCGCAGCGTCGACCGCCACGGCAACGACACGCGCGGCGCGGTGCGATACATTGTCGACGAGCTGAGCGCGACGTACCCGGCGCACATCAACCTCGAGGAGGAGTGGGTGTTTAACAATGCGGGCGGCGCAATGGGTGCCATGTACATTATCCACGCGAGCATCACCGAGTATCTCATTATTTTCGGTAAGCTTTTTCTTTCTGTGTGTCGCGCTGTCGGCAGAAATGGAAGGGGGAGAGAGAGACAGGAGGATGGTTCAAAAAAGAAAAAAAAGAAAAAAAAACTAATCACACCGAGTATACAGGCACGGCGGTCGGCACCGAGGGCCACACGGGCCGGCACACGGCCGACGACTACTTTCACATCCTGACGGGCACGCAGACGGCGTACGTGCCGGGCGAGTACGAGCCCGAGGTCTACCCGCCGGGCAGCGTGCACCACCTGCGCCGCGGCCAAGTCAAGCAGTACAAGATGCCCGAGAGCTGCTTCGCCATGGAGTACGCCCGCGGCTGGATCCCGCCCATGCTCTTCTTTGGCTTCGCCGACGGGCTCTCCAGCACGCTCGACTTTCCGACGCTGTGGCGGACGACGTACATCACCGGCAAGCTGACGATTGCCCAGCTCCTCCGCGGCAAGTTTTAAGGAGCCGGGGAGCGGGCTCTGTACCTGACAGGATGGAAAATAATTTCAGTGATTGATTGGGTCAAGTGGGAATGTAGAAAGGATAATGGAAGAAGATGGGGAGGGGGGTTTCTGGTGGGAAAGGATGTGGGATGCAGGGAATTTCGACGAATCTTTATGTAATAATAGCCGCGATTGGTCCTCTGAAATCCGTGGTATTTGGACATATTTTTATTCGTGTCGGGTCCGACACTGTTTAGACTACTCTAATAGACGCAGGTTTTCTTGCGGCCGAGTCGTCTTGGCAATGTGAGATGAGCTGGTGCTCTCGACCCTGCTTGCCGTGCCGATGGGCGCTCTCTTGGCTTTCTGCATGGCCCCTGTCTTGGCTATTTTTTTTTTCCCTGCCCAACTGCAATCCCCGACTTTTTTGCATCAGGCCTTTGACTGGCTTGGGCTCGTTGCGACAAAGGAGAGAAGCTCTCGCAGGTCTGCCAATAAAGTCAGCAACTTGGCGCCACCGACGTCTTGGCACGAAGAAAAGTCATTGGGACAAATGCGGTTTTTGGTTCAATCGCGTAGCACGCCACGTTCTTAGTTCATCACGCGAGATGCCTCCCCTGCCTACGAGCTCTTCTCGCGAACTTGTGTATGTGTGTGTGTGTGTCGCAACTTGGTGCCATGGCCGAGTGGCGTGGCTGACCTGCGGCCGTCGCCAACGCTGGCTTACGGTCTAATCTGTACTTGGAGGTTTGATACGAATCGGGAGGGTCATCACCGCATGATGATCAGCTTTTTGCGACTCCACAAGTTGTGCACCAACGGACGCTTCCTGCTCGGGATTATGGTTACTTTTGGGATTATGTGGCTGCAGCAAGGAACTTGTCCCAATCTTGACATAACATCCCCGCGGTAGATTGCAGAATGTGCATGTTTATTGATGCACGGTTCTTTTTAGTGTTGATCTCAACTATTTATGGGCAGTTGACATGATTACCTACCATCAGCGCCAGCCTTCGTCAGCGGTAGCCTCAACAGGTGCTTATTACATCATGTCGCAATCGACAAATACAGCTTTTCTAAACCTCATACCGCTGTTGGCAAATATCAGCATCTTCCATCCTTGGGGCTTTGATAACGGTCCTCTGCAAATTGCCTCGTGCCAACAAGGTAGCTGTTGCGGGTAGAAAGGCCGCCCTGAGCCTTCTCCCAGCAGCCACATTCCTAAATAACGTGCTAGCACATGGTCAGCATAAGGATGTAATACAGATTAGTTGATTCTGACGATGGTCTCCTCTCTTTCCACTGCCTCCCCCGCGCCCGCCCCTGCTAGTGCAAAGTTAAAAGCGACGTCAAAAATTGCGTCTTTGCTCGCATGAGTATTTACACGTGGGACATTATAGTAATTTCTTCGCGTGGCCTTTGTTTTTTTTTTCTTTTCCTTTTCCGAAACGGCATCTTTTGCTTCTGATATTTGCTCTCGTATCTCTGTACTGCTGGGTTTGGGGACCAATTGCTGCTGATGTGCTCCCACAGTCAGCACCCTTCCCATGTTGCAATGTGAAAGCCACTTTATGTCGGCAGGCCGGTCACGCGCAAGATTGTGCAAAAGTTCCGCAATTTGCCTCCGGCAAGACCCCAGGCTTCGCTGCCTCGACATGATGTCGACCTACGCCCGCCCACCAGTTGATTAGGCTCGAGTCCTTCAACGTGAACCTTTTGGCTTGAACCCTACGTACCAGTAAAGTTGAGTTTGCCCTCGACCCTGTTGTGCCCCAGCCCGCCCAGCCTTGGCGTAGATGTTCTGGAAAGGTTGGCTTTCAACATCACCATGTCATGAGCAGCGGTAAGGACTCTCGGCCTCGTTCTTTCCTGCAGCTTGGCCAACTCGTACGGGTGTAGCGCTGAACATAGAAACCGGCTGTACTGTCAAGAAGGCTGCCTCTTGGCCATGGCAGCATTCAACAGAACCTTGAGCTGCAGTATGAAATAGCATGATGCTCTGGATCAGAGAAATCATTCATCAATTAGTATTTGAGTCTTTTGATATCGCTACACTCGCAGAGAAAAGTCCTGGTCCCATGTTGTGACACGGATAGCGTCACCGCTGATCCGTTCGTCCACCCCCGATTGGCTTATGATGAGCAAGGGCAAGCCGCTGACAGGTTCTTTCAAAGTGCTCTATTGTCACTTTTCGGTCCCCAATTTCGCGGTGACCGCCCGGCGTGGGCCCTTGTTTCGGAAGGAAGGAGCAGCTGCAATGTCCATGGGCAGGCTCTTCCCCGCATTCATATAAGACACTTGCTCCCGTAGACCGTGCTTCTATTTGACACTTCTTCAAGGCGATCGACCTTTAATGTTGCTTGTCTAAAGTGAGAGCCCGTATCATCTTGAATAGCCTCTACCACAAACTACGACGATGCCGGCTGGTGACACCGCCGACCCCATCGTGGGCGCTGAGCTCCGTGCCCAGGCGCAAGACGAGCGCAAAAATTCAGTCATCGTCGCCGCTGAAATGGACGCTGCCAATGCGGACGGGCAGTGTGCTGGTGATGCCCTCGACCAAGACCTTCCCACGCCCACCACTGAAGAGCTGGCGACTCTGCGCCGCGTACCCAACAAGATCCCCATCAAGCTCTACACCATTGCCTTCATCGAACTCTGCGAGCGCTTCTCCTACTATGGTTCCACCGTCGTCTGTAAGTCCAGTCATGTACCATACATGAGTGTCACAGTGAAGATGGCTGACTTGCACGCACAGTCACCAACTTCATCCAGCAGGCCCTTCCGCCCGGCTCAAACACCGGCGCGTCCCTCGACCAGCCTGGTGCTCTGGGCATGGGTCAGCGCGCGTCGACCGGCATCACCACATTCAACCAGTTCTGGCAGTACTTTATGCCTCTGCTCGGCGCCTGGGTGGCTGACGCACACTGGGGTCGCTACAAGACCATCAGCTATGCCCTCGGTGTCGACCTCATCGGTCACTGCATCTTGATTCTCTCCGCCATCCCGCCCATCATTGTCAACCGCTCCGCGTCGCTCGCCTGCTTGATCCTTGCCATCCTGACCATTGGCTTTGGCACCGGCGGCTTCAAGCCCAATGTTTCCTGCCTCATTGTCGAGCAGCTGGGCGAGCAGCGACTCTTTGTCAAGACCCTCCCGAAGACCGGCGAGCGCGTCGTTGTCGACCCCGCCATCACGACGGAAAAGATTTACATGTGGTTCTACTTCTTCATCAATGTTGGCGCCCTCGTGGGCCAAATCACCATGGTGTACGCCGAGCAGCACGTCGGCTTCTACCTCTCATTTACGCTGCCCACTATCATGCTCGCCATATGCCCGGCCGTCATGTTTTGGGGTCGCAAGCGCTACGTGTCGCGCCCGCCGGACGGCTCCGTGCTCGTTCCCGCGCTCAGGACTTTTGTCCTGGCGCAGCGTGGTCGCTGGTCCATCAATCCCGTGGCGACTTGGCGCAGCATGCACGACGGCACATTTTGGGAAGCGGTCAAACCGTCGAGGTATACCGTGGAGAACCGTCCCAAGTGGATGACGTTTGACGATGCCTGGGTAGACGAGCTGCGTCGTGGGTTCAGTGCATGCGCCGTCTTTTGCTGGTATCCCATCTACTACCTCTGCTACAACCAAAGTGAGTCCTTGATTCTTCGCTTTGCTCTACTGACTGCCCTCTGAACCCTTTTCTGTGCTTGCACTTTGAGAATGATAATCTAATACGAACAGTCAACAACAACCTCGTCTCGCAAGCTGCCGTCCTCCAGCGCCATGGCGTCCCCAACGACATTCTCTCCAATCTCAACCCTTTTGCCCTGCTCATCTTTATTCCCCTCAACAATTTTCTCATCTATCCTGCCCTGCGCAAATCTGGCGTCCGCATTACCCCAATTCGGAAAATCACCGCCGGCTTTTTTGTCGGTGCCGCAGCCATGATTTGGGCTGCTGTCGTGCAGCACTACATCTACAAGCGCTCCATCTGCGGTAACATGGCCTCCAAGACAATGACCGACCCCGACACCGGCAAGACCATCAAATGCCCGGCAGTCGACATCAATGTCTGGTCACAGACAGGCGCCTACGTGCTCATCGCCCTCTCCGAGGTCTTTGCCTCGATTACGTCTCTCGAGTACGCCTACTCCAAGGCCCCCAAGAACATGCGGAGCATGGTCCAGGCCGTCGCGCTCTTCACGCTGGCATTCGCGTCCGCCATTGGTCAGGCGTTCACCGGCCTGTCGACAGATCCCCTGCTGGTGTGGAACTACTCCATTGTCGCCATCCTGGCTGGCATTGCCGGCACCTGCTTCTACTTTCAGTTCAGGGACTTGGATATTCACGAGGACGAGCTCAATGAACTCCCCGAGGGTCAGATTGTCAAGAGGGATAGCGACGACAAGACTGTGCACATGGATGAGAAGAGCGCCATCTAGACACATAATGGCTCGTGTCTTTTGCTCATCTTCTTCTAACTTTTCAGCAAACAATAGGAAAGTGTGGGGGTTGGGTGTCAATGCTGTTTGAGAAACTGGTAGGACGTAATGCTATTTATACGCGTAGCTCATCGCTTTGATATCTATTTCATCAATGCAGCCAGTATTGCTATTCATTGTACTTGACAATATTAAAGCAGCCCTACATGGGTTATGCGTGTCATGGATTTGTCCTTGAATCTACTTTCCTGTAGCTCCAGTATCTAGCCACGGCTAACCCTAACTCCCAGCGCATCGCTTCTGCGCGCAATCGCTTAATTGATGAAGACTTGTCATATTTTTCCGCTTTTCTTATAGATAGGACGCGCCTGCGTCATTTTTTTTTAGAAATGGATTCCGACACCCAATCCTTGTTTTGCCCCATTCCCAAAACTCCAGAAAACAAATTCATCAGCTTCTTTTCAAACATCATCATACTTGGTAATAATACGAGCTTTCCTTTTTCCCCTCATACAGGATAGATTACGCTAGCCATTGCTCCTCGTCTCGCTTCAAGCCTCGCATCACGAGGCCATCTTCTTCGTCGTCGGTATCGGAATCGTTGTCGTCATTCAGCCGCAGCTGTTCAACCGATACGGTAGCGTTCTGCAATTTTTCTTCACCGCCATCCGTTTCATCATCCTCGAGCATCCATGTTAGGCCATTTGCCTCTTCCTCGAGAGGAAACATTTCGCGAGCATATTCCTCAAGGCCACGGGGGCCTTCCCATAGCTCCAGAGCCTCGGCAGGGCAGTTGGCCTCGAGCCTGGCACAGCCAAAATAGGGGGGCTGCTTCTTGGCATCTTTTTCGTCGGGACTAAAGAGCTTCTCTAAAGCTTCCAGCTGCTCTCTATAGCCTGCTGGAATGCGAACTTTGAGGTCAATAGGGCCGCGAACATAGCGAACAGGACGACCAACACCGCGAGAAAAGAGCTCACAAGCTTCCTTGGGTGTCAGATACTCGTAAGAGAGGGCTATGCGCTCATTCCGCCATTTGGAGACGCCGTCCTTGAAAAGCTGCAGGATCGCGGGGCCGACGTCGTGCTCAGCATCCAGCCAAGGTAGCTTGGCATCTTCGTGGAAGGGCGCTTGCCATACAAATGAGCCGTCGTCTTGGATTTCGGTGCAGAAAAGCGGGTAGGGTAGTGAAGTAAAATTATTATTGTAGATGCCAGTGTAGACGAAGGTCGCAGGAAGGTCGAGCTGGCGGACATATTTCTCGACCTTGTGTTTAGGTGCCCAGAGCGGTAGCGAGGGCCAATTCTTGTTATAGGCGGCGTGATCGGGCATGGACGAGTAAATGTAGTGTTGAATACCAGCCTTCTTTGCAGCGTCAGCGAGAGCCTTGCCAATAGCAAGCTCGTCACCGTAAAATGTCGTGTTGATAAAGGCGAGCTGGGCGCCGCGGAAGAGGTTGTTGATGAGATCGTGGTTTACACCAACACCGGAGAGAGGGCCGTTTTGGGTGACATCCTTGTTGGCTTCTGTGGGTTGGTGTCTGGTGTAGAGCTCGCCAACAATGCAAGTGACATTCGGATTCGTCGCGACCTCTGTAGCGATGACGCCTTCCTTATTGCGCAGTTGGGCCCGAACAAGGTAACCGACGGCGGTTGCGACGCGAATTAGCGAAGCCGCTTGGCGGCCGCTGGCGTTTATAACGGCGATGGTCTTGTCTGGGGAAGACATGAAGCGCTTGGGGGGGCGAAAGGTAAGAGAGTTGTTTCTGGAGCCAGCTAGAGGAGAAGATTCCGAATAAGATGATCTCGAGTGCTTGTGTTGTTTGCGGAAATAGGGAGGCTGCTCTGTCGTGTTGATGCGAATGGGAATGCTGGCCGACATGGGATTTATTTGAGTGGGCATTGTCACAGTGGGTGCCCAAAGAGGTGGTACAAGGTCAAACCGACAAGGTGAGGAAGTGGACTGGTTGAGATTGAGGGGCTGCGAAACAAGTCGTGCAGCGCACGCCGGCAAGTAACAGAAGCCAAGGAGGTGAGAAGAAGTGAGAGGTGGGCTGACGAGCGCAGAGAGGGCGACGCAAGAAGAGAGAGAAGGCGCGAGCGATCTGCCAACGGCTCGAGTTGGTGGGGTTTCCAGAAGTGCAACCAGGGCTCGCGTCTCAGGCCATGTGCCGACTGAAGACTCAAGAGAGCAAGGACAAGAGTGACGGGGGAGAATCGAGAACAAAGTACGTAAAAAAAGCTGTACGACAGTGGGCCAGTCGCACTCTGGGGCGAGCAGATCCAGACCAGCGACTGTAGCTGAGTCGCTGATGACCTAGCAAAGCGGAAAGAATGGCTGGCGGCAAGACGCGGGTCTGCAAAACGAAGAATTCTATTCGAGCTAGACGAGGAGAGAATAGCGGGCTGCAGGTCCAGCAGGTGATGTCTTGCGGAGGTGTAAAGTCTGGATTAGTGTTGGCGGGGCAAGAAAGTGGACAAGATGCGTGACGAGCATGTAAAAGAACGAGGACTGGAAAGAGAGACCAGACCGTCCTGGGCCAACCGCGTTGCGAATCGAGGCAGAGGGATGGCGTGGTATATATTTAATTCGGTTTGATCGCAGCAGGTGAACAATGAGCAAAGACCGGTTGCGTGTTCCGGGCCGTCGCTGCACAATGGGTAGGTCGAAGCGCGATTGACCTTGAGGGCACGCGGACAGCTTGATTAGGAATGGGACGGAGATTGAGAGCGGTACCGGGGGGTATCTATTGTCGTCGATGAAGTCGTGTTACAGGAGCCGCTTTCGAATGACACAAACAAGAAGAGCAAGAACTGTACAGAGTTGATGGTAGTTGTAAGAGAAAGAAACTGGTGACGAGCAGATTCGATAATCAACAAGGCAACAATTCAAGACGGAGCTGGGGTTCTGCGAAAGCGGTGCATACATATGATGAAAATGCTTATCGGCGATGGCGGGGAGGTACAGCTGATAAGCAAAACCTTGTCCGAGTTGCGCTGATCCTTGGTTTTTCGGCGGGCGGATACGGGCGGGTTTGCAAACTATGAGATGATATGTGGCGATTGATCCGTTGCTTTTGTTTCTGGCATGTTTGACGGGAGTTGCAAAACATGTGAATATGTATCTAGCTGATTCGTATGGAAAACCCGAACAAATTCAGGAAGGAGCGGCTGCCGGACGCAAACGCAGCCTTAATGGCTACCTAGCTGCCAGCTGCTAAATACTGTAGACACACATCTTACTAGTAATAAACCACTTGATCTATTGATACGTCAACTTCGCCAGAGCATCCGTACAGCAAGACGCTATCGGCATAGATAACATTGTCGGCATCTTCCCTCATCGCCTTCACATTGGACGAACTCTACTCTACGATATGCTTTTTTAAACCGTCAGATTCGCCGCCACAATCACGACAGTTACATGCCCTCCGGCACCACACCCGCCTGTGCAATGGGGACTGCACCAACTCACCGGTGCCACTTGTCAAAAGGTGTGCGCGTGAGCCGACACAATTTTTTTTTTTCTTACCAGTACTCCAGCGACCGAGTCTGATTAGACTGGAGCCCTGTTTTTTGGGCTACCGTTATCAGTTCGGCAAGCTAGCCCAGCCAGAATGAGGGGACGGGCGCCGCGGAGACGGGGTCCGATAGATGACTTTACTCACATAAATACGCCGAGCACCCCCTTGCTGGCACCCCGGGGTTTATCCGAAGGTACCTGTACTTGTCTTCTGTACGGCTGTACAACATGAGAGGGAGATGAATAAAAACGCCCCCCTCAAAAATGCAATCAGCGCTCTCGCAAGTCCTGTTTCACTTTCGCATTGTCAAATGTTTATCGAAGAGCCGTGCATCACTTCTGCCGGTATGGCGGTATGCTATCGCGTGGTGCACTGACTTGTGGAACCTCTTACTCAATTAGCCTGAAGAAGCATCTTAGGCTATCGCAGGAGGGAACAGCCAAAAACCCAACGGTATGAGTAGATTCGCTATTCGCAAAACATGTTTTAATAAGTTACGATAAGAGTTTCCCGGCGCCCGCATCACCTCCCAGACATATTACGTACTTGCCAGTTCCGGGGTCATGGCAACGAAAAGAACATGCTCACTGGCCAGACTCCGTATTCCAGGTGCCAGCAAATCCGCTAATTATTATGTTACGAAAGGGAAGCAAATCAGCTTTGGAGCCACAGTACACGTTGAGCTGCTTCCATCAGGACATGTTATGTTAGAAAATACCCAAAGCCGAACCCATACGACCCTACAGAAGAGGACAATCATCAAAGGGACATGAGAACAGAGGCCGAGATCTACCAACGAATCGGAGAATGCCCATTTGTTCCTAACCTAATCGACTGGGATCCTGAGAGTTGCAGTCTAACTCTAGAGAACCTTGAGAAAGGTAACCTGGATGTCTTTTTGAAATTGTCAGCATCGATTTCTTCCGAGATGCAGCGACAGTGGATTCTGCAGGCAGCCTCTGCTGTGAGTGCGCTCCACACAGTAGATGTGATTCATTGCGATGTCACACCACGCAATTTGCTACTCAACGGGTCTCTCGATCTACATATTGCCGACTTTGCTGGAAGTTCGGTCGCCGGGTCAAAGTCAACAATCGCAGCTGGAGCTAGGTTTCAACCGCCAGGTTGGAGCTGGCATCTCCCGGCCACAGTGGCGGATGATATCTTGGCGCTCGGCTCTGTCATGTACTTTTACATGGCTGGCGAGGAGCCTTATCCTGAGCTACCAGAGGAAGATGTGGAAAAGCTGTTCCAGGAAGAGAAATTTCCCCAAGTTTCCCACTTGGTCTGTGGAGCTGTGATCCAAGGCTGCTGGCCTTGAAACCGCACAAGAAGTCGTCGATAGTTTGACTGCCTTGTATACCACGACAACAGACACAGCTCCAATTGGCGAATAAGGCGTAAACTAGCACAAATGCTACCGAAACAATGACCATGACCGTCGACTTTTCTGTTATCTCATTGCTTCCAACTGCTGTCCAATAGAGATGCTCGCCAAGGTCAAGCCCACATTGGGAAAAGATCAACGCTGTGCGCAAAATTTCTTCGCTATTGCATCTTGCATGCATGGGTACGGATACCCCAAGAAACTAGTTACGGATACTGCAGCAATGGAACCCCCACCAGCTGTTATTGAATCGCATCAGAGTCTCGACGGTGCCTCTCCTGACTCGCACAAACTGCGCCACCGTCAGGAAAAGCGCAGCCAGAACATGACGTTGAGCCGCCATGGGGTGCGATGCGAAAAAGGCAAAGTTACCCCTCCGGCAGGGCCTGCGCGTTTCCCGATGAGGGCCACAATGGTGAAGACGACGGAGCCCACTGAGATGAAGAGCCCAGCGCTTTGTCGGGCGGCGGCCGCCCATTCTGATCAGGTTGTCAAAGAACCAGACAAGAATAATGAAGGATTGTGATGCAGCCGCATCCTGGGAAAACCGCGCCTGACACGATAATGGGCAGCCTCCGCGCATTGTGCTCACCAGCATGGTGTACACGAGAATCATGGAGCCTTAGCTTTATCTACACCGCCGTGACAGGGCGCAAACTCCACGTCCCCACACGCGGCGCACCCAATCGTTCTATGGAGATGGGTCAGTGTGGCAATGGTGAGCCGGAATGGACCGAAAAAGAAGCACTCGGATGCCCTGGATGAAGCTGAATGGTGCCAAGGGTTTGCAGCCCGTGAAAATGCTTGGGGCTCTGAAAGAGAAGGATCCCGATGCCTCCGGTGGAGTGGGTTCAAGTAAATAAGTCATTCCCAGCTGGAACTTTCTCGCGCCGATTATTATATACCTTCTTCTACCAGGTGCTTGTCGCTTTTCAGTTGTAGACGGAGAGTCATTTTCCGTGTCGGTGTCGGTTGGCCCAGCCGAGTGAGCGCCACCTTGATGACAGACGATATTAAACCTACTTGGTATATCCATGTAAATGAGATGGAATAACCTTGGCTGCTGATTAGTTCAATTGGCACAAGTGAGGGCATATTGTATCCTCATTATTAGCGACCACAGCCAATCCATCTATTCTCCGCACCATGCACTGCCAACTCCCAAGTTGGCCAGCTCATCATCACTTTATTTCTTCTCTCGCACCCCCGCAATTCGAGTGACAGGCCTCGGCGGCCCAGGTCTCTCTGGGGGTACTTTTGAGCCGAGAAAATAAGCATCGTTGGCAGCGCCCGCCACAAGTTCCCAGCGCTGCCAGTCAGGCTCCGCCACATGGGCAGGTCTGTGGTTGTGCAGCGTTGAGTGAGACTCTGCCGCCTTGCATCTAGTTACCCCCCCCCCCCAAATCCACCAACCCCGTCTCCTGCCGAACTACTGAGAAGAAGCCACGTTTCTTTTCATAGTCACGAGGAACCTCCTCATCAGGAACATTTTACCCCCAATAAAGAAAATATCCTTCTCGACTAACTATGTACCCCAGCTGCGCTGAAACATTGCGGCATCGGAGCAGCCTGCACCATCCATCCCGCTTCGCCCATCTCCGCCCCCAGCTATCTGTCTTTCTGGGGTAGCCCTGTCCGATGTCCGTGCCTCTGCAATCACTATTTACTCCAACTTTTTCACTCCGTACTCCGAGCAGTGCCTTTTTTCTCCGTTGTTGCCTGCCCAAATTTCTTCTGCGATAATAAACCGCCCTTGTTCCTACGACTGTTCACGTATTGGCTCACGAGGACAGCCATGCCCAGCTCTTGGCTTGTCGCACGCAAATCCTACATTTTTGATCACGCAGCCATGTCGCTCTGGCGATATTCGTAGGCAAAATGCTGATTCGTTTGAATTGATGCAAGTCGTCGAAAGTCCCATCCTGTTTGGCCAAAGTACCCTTGTCTATGCATATGCAGCTAACGTTAGTTACTGATAGCTTTTGCTCGGACCATCACTTCTGGTCTCGGTCGCAATTGCCTCGATCGATTTACCCCCATTGGGGGAATAAGTTGCAATTCGCTACGGGCTGTTGAGACATGGCTTGAGCAATTTGCAAGTCACACGCAGAGCACCACGACCCATGCGCCACCAATCCCATGTTTTGCCTTGACCTGTCTCGGCCCCTCGCCGTCAACTTGTTCGCTCGGTTCGTCTCGGAAAGACAATAATCGAAACCATGATGCAAAGATTAAACGAATCCCCCAAATATGCATGTAGATTCCAACTCGTGCTGATACGTTCATCACCATGCCCCAAAACTGATGCATCGAAACAGCATCTCCTCAACTCGTATCCAGTGTCCTCCCATCGCCAGCTGATGCCCATGAGCTCTCTCTCCATGCATGTCTTCCACCTCCCCGCTTCTCCATGTATTCCCTATGTCTAAATTTTGTATGCCAATGTTTTCGGCCTTTGCTTTTACTTGTGTATCAAGGCTCCATGTGGTGCCCAAGGCCTAGATCCTTTCATTCCTTCCCGCTACTATAAATACAGACTTGCTGCTACCGTTCAGTCAACCAGATATAATATACTGCAGCTTCCTCAAGGTATTAATCTGCGGCGGAACCAAGTTCAATGAAACATTCTTTGACTCAGTAAAATGAATTGAGAAAATGCCTGCACTTAAAGCAGGCTCCATATCTCGCTGCACGTTGTCGCCAATGTATGCCATGTCGCCAGATGAGATGCCCAAGTGTTCAAGTACTTTGGTAAACAGACCAGCGGTTTTGCTTACGCCAAAGTGGTTGGTTGTAGTAAGGAAGTCGATATAGCTGCCAATACCAAGAGCCTCAACAGTTCTTTCTTGTGCATCCTGTGGGCCTTCGGTTATCACAACAATCTTCTTACCCATATTCTTGAGGGTTGACAGTAGACCTAGTGCACCACACTTGAGTTCAAGGGACGTTGACAGGGTAGCTTCATAGGTTTCTAGAAGCAAAGTCATGAAGTGTGTATCGGATGGCAGAGAGAAGTGCTCCAAAACAAGACTGAATCTCTCCTTCCGGTAGTCGAATGATGTCTTCCCGTCAGAAAAGGCATTTGCTGTCTTTAGTTGGAGAACTCTGGAGTATTCCTGTTTCAGTGCCGGCATGGGGATATCATATTGCCCAGAAATTATTGCAAGGACTTCGTCGGTTGCCATTGAAGAGGCTTTACGAAACTCATGCAAGGTGTCGTCAAGATCAAAGCCAATCCATGCCTTTTCCAAAAGAACGTCTCGCAGTCTCGGGACCTCACCCTCCCAGCAGCGAAGATAGAGACGTCCTAAATGCTCCTCGAGCTTGTCTTTCTCGTCGTTGGAGAGAAGACTGTGAGGTGGCACGTCTGGGATTACCGACGAGGTAGCCTCTACAGTCGTAGATAAACCCAAGAGCTTCTTCTCACAGTACATATCTTCCTCACGATCAGTAGGAAAGATAAATGATGGTCCAAACGGTTTCTTGAAGTCGAGCATAGTCTCGGAGAACGGCACTCCCCACCGCGCGCAGATGCGCTGGACTTCGTTCTGGGGCTGCTGAACGAGTCGCTCGTAAAGTAGGCACGAGATTGCGTGCGAAGGAGCTTGATAAAGCATCCGGAATATATTCGTAAAGCAGTTGATCAGACTCTGCACATCTGTCCATCCAACATGCTTCCAACTGTCGAATGCCCGAATGGGGTCCCGGATCAGGAAGACGGGCCGAGTCAATTTAAGGATAGATGGCGTTAGAAATATATCATACAGACATTCGCCTTTCTGACTGTTGGTTCCGAGTTCTTCTTTGCAAATGAGGAACTGTTTGCCTACATTCTTGGCTTTATTGAAGACGACGTGGCGGCAAGGACTCTCTAGGATCGACAAGTCGGGGCTAAAAGAGTCTTGAGAGCCCTGAGCATTGCCCGTTAGGACGAGTCGGCTCGTGACCGCGCACTCGGAGGACTCGGCAAAGATCCTCATGAGAAGCGTTGAGCCACTACGAGGGCAAGCGATCAAGAATCGAATCTCAGGCTCCCTGCTAGGCGAGTGTTGCCTATCCATTTTAGATCTCGACAGATTCGGTGAATAGGACGGGATTGAATTGGTGCTATACGGCTTGCATTGGTAGGAGAAGTGAAGAAAGGCAGAAATAGGCTCTTAGGTGGGTGAGGTCGGACGGGGATTTAAGCTTTGCTCGACTAGGTTGTTTATTATGGGATATATTACTATATAGTTATAAAACCTTTAAATAGGCATAATAGATTTAGTTAGATAGTACGGAGTAGATAAACGATAATTACAAGTTAAAAAAGTCGACATGAGTCACGTTTAATTACTCAGCCTACTTAGCATCAGAGACTTACGTAAAGGTACTAGCTCTAGTCTTGACCTGGAGACCTACAGACCTACCCTTTACATGCCCTGAATGATTACTTCTGTAGCTCAGGAACCCATCAATTCCTGCCTACATGTATTTTATCCGGATATCTACTGATGTCGCAGTATCAATAGAGTCATGAGGCGGTACAAAGTATCTACAGCTTGCGACAACTGCCGGCGCAGAAAAGTGAAATGTGACGGTCACCACCCCAGTGAGTCAAGCAAAAGTGGTCATTTGAAAACTCACTTGTTGACTTGAGGAATGGTCAGAATGTCGCCCTTGTCTGATGCGGATGGACACAAGTTGCGTTTACAGTCGCCAAAATAATCGTCAACGAAAGGAGCGAGTCCTGTTACCTCAGCTTCCCGTGCCTCGCAGCCTCAGCGAAACTGCTTCTGTAGCCAAGACTACGGCAGGCACGAATTTGGCTTTCAATTCTAGTCTGCATACCTCTATAGGCAGATGCGATATTTCAAATCTTGTCATGGAAGCTGATGCCCGCGAAGGAATACTCTTCTCAGGGTCTCCCGGCTCAGCTGATGCAGTCCCTCACACAACTGTTGCTTCTGGACGAGTTCCAACCAGTGCTCCGTCAGCAAGTGCACCGCGCATAACCCCTGATGATGCCGATGCCGATGCTATGACGGGCGAGGTTGGTGATTCATCTACGAGCGCCAAGTTCTTTGGAAGCAGCAGTGCCGTGTCCTTTATGCGCCAGATCAACGCTGCTATTGATACTCTTCTAGACGGTTCTCATACGACGGCGCCTTCTGAAACCAATGATGCTTTGCCAAGGACCAAACTGGCTACCGCTCGGAACGAACCTATGCTGGACCCCCTCGCCTACACGCTGCCTGCGAGGAACTTTGCTGATGCTCTCATCACTGACTACTATGCCTCCGTCTGGGCAATTCTGCCCGTGCACGACTGGACCATATTCAAAGAAGCATACACGGACATGTGGCTTGGAAAGTCATCTGAACTTATCTCTGAGAGCGAGTTGTACTGCATGACAAACCTCAGCTTTGCCCTAGGAAGCCAATTTTCCCAAAATATTCCTCCGCAGCAGAGACGGGAGCTGGGACAGACGTTTTGGAGGAGGGCAGAGACTATCTTTGATTCCCATCTACGCAGTGCTCCATCTATGGAAGGTGTGCAATGTCTGCTAATGATGGGCCTTTTCCTTCAGGGCGCACCAGACTCTCACCGTTGCTGGATGACTGTCGGATCTGCCATTCGAATGGCTCAAAGTCTCGGCCTTCACTCTTCATCATCAGCGAACACAAATGGAAGTTTTCGCGAGATCGAGATTGGCCGAAGAGTGTGGCACGGCTGTGTTTTCATGGATCGGTAAGTGTTCGCGCAGTACACTTCCTTGAAGATGTTCTATTCTTGATTCGCCCAGATAGTCATTCCCAAAGTAGCTGATACTATAGCAGCGTGCTGTCGATGACGTTTGGCCGGCCGAGCATGATCGCTAATTGGCTATCCGACGCTGTACCACTACCTCTGATGATTGATGACGAGTTCCTGGATACCCAAAGACAGGCCACGGCAAGTCGACCTGATGGTGAAACCTCGCGCGTTGGGTTCTTCATATTCTCGCTGGAACTCTACAGCATCGTCAATGACTTTCTCCTGGAGTTATACATGGATCCCCTTAACAGAGCAGTAAAGGCGAAGACAAGCCTTAGCACCGTGATCGGGTATGACGATCGACTCGAGAAGTGGCTGAACTCCATACCTGAGTTCCTTCGCTGGTCGTCACAGAGCCCAGTTGATGATTTCATCCTCCAAAGACAGCGCATTGTCCTGAGAGCCCGGTAAACAACCCAAAATTCGTACCTCTCTTTATCGCAATCTCTAACGAAAATCTTCAAGCTACCTTCACGCCCGCATTACTCTTCTTCGGCCAATCGTCGCAGAATTCTACCTCAAGCAGCCCGAGTCAGATGATTCTAGCATACATCCTGATGCAAACAGGTGTCTGTCACAGACACTTGTCGAGCGCTGCTCGGCGTTATGTTTTGAGGCTGCTCGTGAGATCATCAGCATGATCTACGAAAATCTCAACCTGGAGACACTGATCGGGCCAGTCCCTGCGTGGTGGTTCACCGTGTTGTGTAAGACTGTGGTCCACTGCTGTCAATGTTGTATCCTGGAAACTGACCTCGGATATGCTTAGTTGTCTACTCTGCCGCGACAGCACTGCTTGCTGAACGCTTTGGGCCTACAGGATCAGGCCCTAGATCGGGACAGTCATGGTCCTCTGCCTCCACCTGGGATCAGGCAATGCAGCTCCTGAAAGCATATGCAAGGGTGGGGGAATCGGCTGAGCGATGTGTCGCCGCGCTGGAGATTCTGTCGGCCAAATTCCAATCACATGCTAGCGACAGGCAACCACAGCACGCCAACGACGAGGTGTCAACAACTCGGAGAGAATCTGCTCTAGATGTTGCACAACCCATGCATCAAGAGTTTCCCGATATCGCGGCTCTTCCTACAGACTTTGATCTAAATGCGATAGATTTAGATATCAGTGATATGATATGGCTGAACACTACGGTAGGAGATATTATTTTCTAGTATATCAGGTATTCGAAATAGATGGCAGGTAACCTCTCATTAATAATATAGTAAAAAGGTAAAGTATTTCTACTTATTATTCGTACCTGTCGCTCTATAAGAGGGGAGAATTGAGAACTGACCCAAACCAGATGAGTGGATATCCTCAAAGATCCAACGGCGGAATACCCTTTGTCTGGCGATACCAGTATTCGAATGTCGAGTTGACGACCTGAGGTCGCAAGAGATACGAGCCGGCCTCCTTGGCCAGTGCCCCATCCACAGGCTGCAATGGACCAAATGTGGCGGCACGTACCTGGATTCGACATGCGCGCTCCAGCATGACAGAGAGGTACACCGATTCCCGCACGGTGGTTCCGGTCGTGAGCATGCCGTGATGGGCCAAGACGATGGACTTCTTACCGCCCAGAGCTCCCGTAATGATGACACCCTCGTCATCAGCAATGGGCACGCCTGGCCAGTCTGCAAGGAACGCACAATCATCATAGAATGGTGTCATATCCATCTGCGCCACGACGAGAGGCTGTCGGGCAGCGGCGAGAGCCTGGACCCAGGGGGAGTGAGTGTGAACAATGCTGTTGACGTCCGGTCTGCCACGGTAGACCCAGAGATGAAAGCGAGTGGCTGGGTTAGCCATGCCAGTACCAGTGACGGTGTTGAGATCGCCGTCGACCTCGATGAAATCTTGTGGCTTGGCCTCGTCCCAGCCCACGCCGAATCGTAAAGTCCAGTAGAAGCCATGTCCTCGCTCCGACCGAGCGCTTATCTGGCCGGTCATGCCAGCATCTTCCTGCTTGGCTGCGAGCAGGCGGCAGGCACAAGCCATGGTCTCCTGGAGGGAGCGGACAGGCACCTTGAGGTGTTTCTTCATCTCTTCGGCCGTGCGCTTGTCAAAGTGGCTTTTAGGACGCAGCGGGCCGCCACCAGTCTGGAGAGCGGCGCCCTGAACTGCGGGAGGATCGACAGTAGGTGACATGTTGGCTATTTCCGGGGATAGGTGCGTAAATGAATTTGTGAAAGTCTGTTTGATTTGAGATGTTTCTGGCCCTGGATAGCATTTTTTTCCCCGCATAGGCTTGCGCCTCTTTAATAGTAAAGGTCGTATTACCAATCTAATGGTACACAAAGCAGCTTCCTTCTGTCAACCTAATTGAGGTACGACAAGAAACGTCAACAAGTATCCAGCATGCCTCCGGGCTGGCAAATCGGAACTAGGTAATTAGGTGTTCCGAGGGAGGAATCAGGCGAGATTTCGGGTCAGCCATCTCGGAACGCATTCTTACTGGACATGATCCCGCGGAACCAACAAGAATTGCGCCTGATTTATCGCAGTAAAGATGTGGACCCCTACCTTTATTGATGTGAATTAGGCCTTATACATAAATACATGTATGCTTATGATTACAGATTAGCTCGTGACGAATCGCGGGTAGTGGGGCAAGCGGCTTCGGGGGCCCTCGGCGGAGTTTCTCGGACATCAGACCACATTTACATCTACCTGGAAAACCAGCCAATGAAGTTGCTAACCGTTCCGTGCTCCGAGCCCGCGGGAGGGGTTGGAACGGAGGAAACGGCGTACCGGACTGGAAGCTCTGTGGACCACCTTGAAGCAGTCGATTTATTGATATAAATCCACAAGCAAGAGTCTTTTACAAACTGGCGGTCCTTGTTACTACCTCTCCCAACAAATTCTTGAACGCATCACTCAAATCCAAGATCATCGCACAACACCCATCTCTTTCGCTAAAATGAGCATCAAGAAAGACCTATTTCAAGGCCTGTCGGCATTCCCGATTACTCCTGCTGATCCGGATGGCACCGTCGACACTAGCGCCCTGGTTCGGATTCTCAAGAAGCTGGATATACCCGGCATCGATTCTATCGGACTGTTGGGTAGTACAGGAAACTACCTCTACCTGACGAGGGAGCAACGCAAGCGGGCCATTCACGCGGCCGTCCAGGCTCTACAGGGCAGAAAGCCACTCATCGTATCTGCCGGTGCGCTTCGGACCAACGATGCCCAGCATCTAGCCAAGGACGCTGAAGAGGCAGGGGCTGACGGGCTATTGCTTGCACCCGTCTCGTACACTCCGTTGACCGAAGAGGAGGCCTACACCCATTATGAGTCAGTCGCTGGGTCGACCACGCTGCCCATCTGCATCTACAACACGCCGAGCACGACGCACTTTACTTTCAGTGACGCGCTCCTTGCCCGCATCGCAGCGCTGCCAAACGTTGTTGCGCTGAAGCAGCCCTCCCCCACTGCTGAGCCGAAAGCAAGACATGACGAGCTTCGCGCAAAGCTTCCCCCTGGATTTTCCATCGGATACAGCGCGGACTGGCTGGTGTCTGAGCCGCTATTGGCAGGAGGCGATGTGTGGTACAGTGCCATTGCGGGGGTGCTTCCCGGACCGTCGGTTGCGCTGATGAATAGTATTCGCAAAGAGGACCATGCTGAAGTTGAGCGCATCTCGACTGTCCTGCAGCCAATCTGGCATCTATTCCAAGAGTTTGGTGACGGGCGGGTCGTCTTTGCACTCGCAAACGAGCTTGGCCTCTGCAAAGCAGCGCCCCCTCGGCCTATTCTGCCCATAGCTGCTGAGCACCACGGCCGTATTCGCTCAGCGTTGGCAAGCGTTCAAGCAAAGATTTAACGGCCAGGTCGAAACGTACGAGGGTTTAGGGAGTCAGTCAGCACTACAAGAATATATAATGTATACAGTGTCAGTGTACAGTGCGCGGCTTGCTAGTTCACGCCCTGGATAACATGGATAACTAACCAGGCACTTGCAATATTAGTTTTACCTCAACTCTGCTTGGCTGCTCGTATCCGTTGTGAATCTCTCTACCTCATCTCCAACACAATTCCCAATGCCGCAACTTCTCAAAAAGTATGGATTTCGTACTGCGCCATCATTAGCGCTGGCTTGGTCTTGTCTGTAGGCGTCCAGTCTGTTGTAGCGTGAGCTGCGCCAACTGACACCATGACCTCAGATGGTGATGCGACCGAGAAATCGACGAATACCCCAGTACTCTTACCTCCGACCTTGAACAAAATGGCCTTGAAAGAAATCAAGAAAAAAAAACCAAGACAAGGCAATTACGGAGTAGAACCTCGGGATTAGTGCAGCGGGTTTGGTGTCTCCAGAGTGGCAGTCATCAGTCACTGCTGATCAATTCTTCTTTACTGACAAAGTGAACTTTTCGGTTCTTCTGTAGCTACTATGATAATATACTTGGAAGCGGAAGAGTTTTTTATTACGGGTTTAAAATCGGCATTTTGGTGGGAAGTGGGATAGTGAGCGAAATCAGCTAGAGTCACTGTTAGCAATGAGGCGCTTATTTATAATTTATTAGTGCAGTAACACGATTGCCTCCTTACAACCCTTGCAGAAACCATAGTAGTGTGCAATGAAACCGACACAGTCATCCTGACGAGTAACAGTCTGGTTCGCTCGAATTCGTGAAAATGAACGAGCAACTCCCTATTTCCGAGATTGATGCCTTGACGTATCCGCGCTTCAATCTCAACGATCATTCCTTGGACGACAACCTGCCTGAGTTGATGCCTGAGTTGACCCTGGGCCAGGAATACGTTCCCCTCAAACCACCCTGAGGCGGCGCCGGGGCCCTCGGCCGTCTCCCTACCGAAATTCTGCAAGAAATCTTGTTCCAGCTTGATCTGCAGACTTTGACCGACTTTCGACTGGTCAACAGGTGTGCTTGGGACTTGACCGCTTACCTTGCCCCGATACCGCGCGATTCTCAAGTACGCGTCAACTGCCCTGCGTGCTATCCCCAAGACTGGAACGGGGCGATGGATCACGTGCGGGGATTTGTTTGACAAGCTTTGCAGCGCAGAGTGCGAAGAATGCGGCGATTTTGCTGGATACCTCTACGTGCTGACCTGCAGGCGCGTTTGCTTCCTGTGCTTTCCGAGAATGAGCGGTACCTGCCCTTGTCATTCAGGCGGGCAAGTCGGAAAATTCGCACTGATCAACGCTGTCCTCGACGGCGTGCCCAGCATGAGGGCTGTGCCGGGCATCTACTCGCCAAACGAGAAGAAGATTGCTACACGCATGGCATTGGTGGATTACGAAGCTGCTCGCCAAGCCGGCATCGCGCTCCACGGATCTTTGACTGCGATGAAGCGTCGCGTCAGAGACAGTGGGAATGAGAGCAAAGCGGACCCGTTTGACGGCAAGTCGGGGAAACCGCTGCGCTTCGCGGCTATTGTCCAGCTACCATGGCTGAACAGGACAACAGAGATTATGGATCCAGGCTTTCATTGCCTCGGCTGCTAAAGAGCAAGGGAGCGTCCATTGCATTTTCGTAGGAGGTTTACGGATGTGTCATTTGGCAAACATTTGCAGATGTCGGGCAGCATTCAAGCCGACGGTGAGCAGTCATATCGGCACTTGGACGATGGCAAGGGAGAAACGAGCGACGATTCTTGAAACTATCAGAAAAGACAAATTCACAAACAGCCAACCAATAGTGCTCTCAAAACCGAGCATGTGTCCGTACGACGGCTCATTTGACAACTTCAGCCAGGACCAACCTCGACAGACTTCTGTGTCTGCTGCCATCAGCGTCTACGAGTGGAGGGGCGGGTCATGAAGTCGGCGCCCGGCTTGCACAGATGCCTCGCGCACAAGTGTGCAGAGTCGGGGAGCCGCACCATGTTCATCGGGTTACATCTGATGTTGGTGCCCTGTCTGGCCCGACACTGGACGAAACCCTCAAGCTTCTTGCACGTGCAAGTGTAAAAGTCGGCATTGCTGATCGCACATGTTGCTTCACAATGTTAGCTGGTAAGTTGATTTGGGAAGAGGCGCTTGCCGACCTTGTAGGCGCTGTTCCGTTCGTTGGTAACTGCCCTTTTCTTGCGCCTGAGCCTTGGCACCTATGCTTCCTTGCGCAGGCGTATCCGACGCATCCTTGGAGTCGTTGTTGATTTTCGTGGATGCTTTGCGCAAAAAGCACATGGCCATCATCAGGGCGACCCAGTGCGTGACTAGCACAATATTGACTTGGTCGGTGAGGTTAGTGATGCGCTAAAAGTCTCCAAACGGCAGACTCTGCCACCAGATAAAGTGGCCCATGATGCTCGTGTACACCTTGAAAGAGTCTAATTTGGAATACTGCAAGACCTTTTCCAAGTTGGCGACGTATGCCAGCTGCAAGTTGTCCGCACAGAACATCTTGAGCATTTCCAAGGAAGCTTCCCCGGACCTAATCCACGGCTTGTTAAGAGGTGGTACTTCTTGTAGGTATCTGCGCATCGTCTCGATGGAATTTTTAGGCTCGAAAAAGAGGCGGCCACGGGGTAGCGTAGCCAAAAAAACGTTGTAACTGCTCGTTCAGGCAAACATTGCCCTTTAATTACCCATGAAAAGGGAAGCAAGTAAAGGTCAGTAAAAAGAATACAGAAGATAAGAAATAGAAGATGATTATAAAGATTACATCATTGTTATAACCTATTATGAACTCTTTTTTTTATCACCCACTTGATGGCCAAGTTACAATGCACCAAGTGATCAAGGCGAGCATCACTTTCGTTGATAGACTTAGCCATCCTAGTCTCCGTCGATAAATCATGAGAAAACAAGTCTCTCGCGCCAGGAAATCTACTGACTTGTCAAATTTACCAAGTCAGTACTAATCCTGCACCACGCACAGCTGGGCCCGCGCCTATCTCGACCGCCGATTTCATGGCATGTATGCTTGAACTCTTGGTTCATATTCGAAACGAGACAACCACCCACCATGTACGGCCATAGCCGAGTGACAAATCTGGATCCCGTTAAGCTCTTCATCGAAGTCCTTGATACCACAGAATCAGAAGTGCTCATCCTAGTTTCAGGGCTAGCGTGCCTCCGTCTTTGAAAGTGCAATAGGGCACATAGCTCGTCTATACCTCAACCAGAGCTCATCTAACCCTAAGTAGGGCAAAAAGTATAAAGGCAGTAAGTAGCTCTAGTATATACCTAGTATATACCTTTACCTTCTACCTCTATTTTACCTTTATCTAACCTTAAGTAATTAAGTATATATTAGGTATATTAGGTATATATATCTATAAGGTCGTAGTAAGAAGAGTGCCTATATTTAACTATATACTTATAGTCCTAGTAGTAGTAGGAATTATTACTACCCCCTTAATATCTCTTTACCTTAAAGATATAACTAAGTACTTATATATTCCTTATATAACTTAGCCCTAAGCCTTACTTATTATATTCTATATATCTCCGCTAATTACTATACTGCCTCTTCGCTGCGGTCTAGCGGGGTCCTGATATTCTAGAAGAAGGCATTAGAAGTAGCCACATCCTTTTGTTGATCCTCTCCTTCACAGAGAGCGATAAACGCCCTAATAAACCGTGGCTTGTCAAATGCTTGGCGGAGAATCAGGTTCCTCGAGTGGTGGTCTGCAACTAGCTGTGTATACTGCTCAATTGGAGTTCGACTTGGGTTATTTATACTGAAGGACTGATTAGTGTGATTGCGACACCACTCTTTCCACTCTGCTTTATGTTTCTTTTGGACATGCTCCTTCGTATTGCCTGTATAGATATTGCTCCATATCGGCTTTATTTTCTGATCCTCACAAGAGATACAATAGTGCAAAATCTTCTTGTGTGTCAAAGAATGCGGCTAGCACGAAGAAGGTGGAAGGATAGATAGCAAGAAGATCGCTGAGATATAGCGGCTAGTTCCCAATAATGACTTTATTGATCACTGGAGGAGGGAAGTCCCCCCCCAGTGGCTCTTCGCTACGTTCTCGCCTTTTTATAGCTACTATTTCGCACGTGACTAATTATGGGTCGTGACATTGTGCCGCTTTGAACCAATTTCCAATTTTCTAGATAACATGAGTCTGTTCAGAGCCTATAGGAAGTCGAAATAGAGTCCAAATGTTCATCTGATGGGGAGGAGCTTTTGTAGAGGTTTCTGAAGGCGCCTTAGATGACATGGCAGGTGTAGAAGGGACCAGAAATGGTGAAGATGCAGTCGCTGACATGGTAGCAGTTGGTTCTGCTCGAGATTGGGGATTAGGTGATACAATTGAGGTAGTTGTTTCTTGGGATTTCCTCTGAGATCTGGCCATTTACGGGGGTTTCACATCCATAGATAAGATTAAGGGGGCTAATCAGAGCGCGTTGTACAACAGTTTTACAACAGCCAACAACATGTAGTTATTATACAACACATTTTGATCTATACTACACAAAGCGTTGTACAACGCGTTGTACGTACAACCTTGCCCAAGTATGTTCCAGCTCCTTCCAGTGCCGGTAAACCTTTTTGTATTCACGATTCCTCTTGCTGTTCTTGTCATCCTGGGCACGGTTGAAGTCCTCTAGCTTAGGATTCCTGAGGCTCGCGGTCTGCACGACATTCTTCCGTGCTTGCATACTGCTTGGGTTCCTCTTCTCTATTCCATACTGCAAGCTCGCAATACTTCTTTGTTCCCATACAATTCTCGAATTGCCCAGGAAGGCAGATATCAGAGAGATTATCTTCTCTAATAAACGGTAATAGGGACGACTTTATCGAGGTTAGTCCTCCATTCCATGTGTAAAGGGAACCAGGGGATTATCTATTTACTTACAGTCTTTTGCGGTTGCTGCTCCAGCGACTTTGTAGGTTCCTGTGTGCCAGCCGTTGTGGTTGGTTGCTCTTGGCTCGGGTCCTGGGGTTTCTCTCTGATACACCTGGCGATTGCCGCGATTAAAGAGTCCTCTGTGTATCCTTGTTCGGGGTTGAGTTTATGCTCGTTCTCCTTTCGACATTCTTGACGATACTTTTGACAGGATTCTTTGGAAAGCTTTAGATCGTAGCATAACCCTTCGTTGGTCGCAGGATCTCTCAGCTTGATGCAAGCCTTGACGTCCTTTTCAAACTTGTCGAGGCCGGCTTGAGAGAGTTGCTGGCTTTGTGCCTTGCTGTTGACATCGCTATACAGGTGGATACATTCAGGCCACACATAGTTGACGCAGTAAGCGGTTGACATGGAACCGCAACCACTAACCCAGGCTCCATAGACATCTGTTTCATCCGGAAGCTTTGCACCATTGTCAGCTTCAGCACGCTTATCCTGAAGATGGGATGGGATAGCGAGTGCCTGGCCCGAGAGCACGGCAGCAACGGTGAATGCGAAACCCTTCATGTCGAAATGATGAAAAGGCTTGGACAATAAAAATTGAAAAATAGGAAAAAAAAGACGACTGAATTTCTGGCCGAGGGCAAGGCAATTGACCGACTAAAGAGGATGATACAAAAGTCTCTAGAGATGTAGACGACGACAAGAATCGGGCAGCTTTTATGCTTTCTTTGCCTAGTAGTGATAGAAGCTCTAGGTACTATTATTTACGATGGAATTTATACTAATATTATCACGCCATTTAATCACGGTTGTTCCGTACATTAATGCAGACCCCAGTTTATATCGCTTGACATAAAGACTAGCAATTCGTATTTATACCGTGATCTTGAGTTTTTCTTACCACAGTGACTTGTGGTGACTAGTTGACTCGAGTGGGTTTTTTTGCATAATTTGTCACAAAAGTACATAACTTTTACTACCCTAGTTAACCCCCTAGTCAGCTATAATCTAACCCTAGTTAATAAAGTTTAGTACTTTATGCTATAGCCCGCTGTGGCCTACTGTGGCTAGCCTTGTAGGTTCCTCTTCGATGTATCCTCACCAAAAAACTCAAGATCACAGTACAATTTGGGTGTGTACCCTTTGCGCTAGAATAAGCTTCCTTTTTACATTTCGGCTATGGTAAGGAGTTAAATCCCTCTGCTATTTATGCTAAATCTTATAGTCGAGTCATATGTTTACTCGGGACTCGTACTCTACTGTTATTTATTCACGCAACAAACGTCGTCTAGCTAGTTAGAGTCTATTTAGAGCTCGTATTGACCCCAGTCGGCATATCCCAGTCGGCATATCCCAGTCGGCATATCCCAGTCGGCATATCCCAGTCGGCATATCCCAGCCGGCATATCCCAGCCGGCATAGAGTGAAGAATTTAGTAAGCTGCCTAAGGCCGAAGTGGACGGGCTCAGGGGGCAGCGTTTAGGTTCGCTAATATGTCTAAGTAAGATGGATACTGGCAATAACGGTAGTTAGTTATACTATTATAGTATTATCAAATTATTTTTTAAACTGACCTGCCTAACAGCCTACTTTACTTTACTTGTTGTTGGTCTTTGCATAATATTTAGACGAGGTTGTTCTAAGTATCCAACTCCAGGTGCCCAATCGCGCACCTCTGGGGGCGCGGTGAAAGTGAAGACCAGGTGTCGTTCCATCTAGTCATTCGCATGAACGAACATTCGAGTGCACGTTTCAGCGAGTTTGACAAGATGACACGTGGCAGCTAGTCGTGGACTCGTGCCACGCGCCCACTCTTTTGGTTCCGTCTGAGGGGGCCGAGTATTAAGGGTTACGTTTCCGACGGAAGGCAGCGAAAGAGCCTTGACTCTTGGGGCTCATCCACTGCTGCGCGCTTTTTGTACGTGCTTGATCAGAGATTATACGGATCTACAATTACCTCAGGCACTCAGACCCACCCACTAAGCGCCCAGACGCGATGAATCACGTGGTTCTCCCACTTAGTGGGTGGGTCTGAGTGCC